>JBBPOH010000522.1:0-12683 GCA_038091335.1 Phylloporus arenicola | reverse complement strand
ATTCATTTTCAACAGTGCGTACAAGCTCAAGACATTCTGCTTGCATACCCTGTTCTGGCGTCGGCGACGGTGCAGGTGCCGGCGCAGGAGGCGGCGGCTTGGTTTCTGCCACTATCCGATGTTTGGTCGTTTGAACAAGGAGATTGCACTCTGGACGACAAATCGCATCCGGGAAATGATGTTCCACCCACCGTTCCTGGTACCATTAATCCCTCTTTGCTTGGTCCGGAGCAACCTGAAAAACCTTCGGTGGAACCTAAACATACACAAAAGCGTCGCTCAAAGTTACCGGAACCAGTCATCTATATTCGGCGACCGACTGATTCTTCTGATTTACCTGTGATAGCGGGCAAACGGCCGGTACAGATCAAATACCGCGACCCAGGTGTTTCGTCCGCATCCCCTTCGACTCGAAAACCGTCTAATGAATCGTCATCAAACCATGTGGAAAACCCTGCTGAATCATCTACCAGTGACACAGACGAACTCCTGCCAGCGAAGAGACGACCAGTACCTTCGCGCAAGTTACGTGAGACTTACACCGCGTCTGAGTCCGATTCCGAGTTCATCCCCGACACCTCTCGATCTAAAATCAAGCTCAAGATTAAACGAACAAGTATTGGAGACAAGGAAGCGATCACCCAGTCTCGAGATGCGGAAGATGAGGCTGTCCCCACAATGTCGTATTGCCATCAATGTCGAAACAAATCCATGCGACCCAAGATGTCCTGTTCTAACGTAGTCGAGGGCCGTGTGTGCGGAAAGCGGTTCTGTAATCGATGCGTTCTTTACCGGTCAGTTTCTTCCTCTTCCTCTGCTTTGTACTCGATCTAATCCATGGGCATTTTAGGTACCCCGATATTACCTTTGATGAACATAGCGCGGGTTTCTTGTGCCCGGCGTGCACGAACACATGCAACTGCTCTTTCTGTTCCAGGAATAGGGGTGAAGAATTTATATCGATGAGGCTTGGAGGGCTGGCAACATCTATATTCAAGTCCAAGGTGACGCTCGTGCAGAACGCCGGCAAAGCCAAGTCACCCGACAAGGCCACGCAACAGGACACAGCCGCGACGCAAGTAAGCGGGCCGGAGCAACCTCAGTTTTGGGCCCACGTGTACGGAATGGAAGGAGAGCACGTTGGGAGCACGTTCACGAGGTACGATCACATGAAGCATCTCCATGCGCCGTCTGCTTCCGTTTCTGTTTCTGCTCCGGCCCGTCTCGCGCTTCCGGCAGAGCTGTCACAGCCGCCATCGCGTCAAAAAGTGCAGAAACTGAGGCGCCGAGAGAAGAAGCGGGAAAGGCCGATTGGACCAAGGATATTCATCGGGCGGCCGCTCGTGTCGTGGAAGGTCCGTGCGGTGCGCGATTTGGAGCCAAGCGCGGACATGAACGTGGACGAAAACGCGGACGAAGCGATGATGGGCAAGGGCAAAGGAAGAGCGAGAGGGCGTCGGTGGTATATTGGTAACCCTGCAGCGCTGTTTGAGCCATACGGGCGCATGCCTGGGTCTGGGATGGCGAGTCCAATGTCGGTGTCGTCGCGCTGTTCGACGCCGGGGATGTGCTCGGACAGGAGTTTGACGCCGTTGTCCGAGCTGGCAGCGGAAGATTGGCCACAGCCGGAGGTGGGAGAATACTGTGAGTGGGCTCCACGGGGCGTGGGTGTTGGAACAGTCGTCGGCAATGGTGCGTCAGATCTCAGTGATACCTCTGGTTCGTTTTCAGGGCAAGGTGGTGTTAGTCCAGAGGCAACGACGGATATGGCGCATGCGGACGGGGGGTCGACATCGACAACGTTGTCCCAGCAAGACGTGGCGAAGGCAATCGGCGCCGCGTTGGCTGCGATCGGCGTCGAGCCGCCATGTTAACGATGACTATTATATATCCGTAACATATATGTCTATAGTCTGCTTTGGGCTAACTGAATACCGTCTTGGGGGAATCACTCATGCGACTCGGAAACCACTTAGGAGGTTTTCTCAATGCAGACAGTACAGGAAACATAGGGGAGAGTAAGGTAGCGCCGTACAGGAATGTGTTACGAACAACGGCGGTTTGCTCTACATCACATCTAAGCAAATGGCACGAGTGAGCGGTACCACCCGAGAAAGGAAGAAAGCAATACGCACGAGCCACATCCAAAATGCCTCCAACTTGTTCTTGGGCTGTGGGTCATCCTCCCTGTTGTACGAGTCCTGAATCAGACACCAAGCAAAGATTGAAAAAACGTACGTCATTGCATCAAATTCAGCAATGTCAGTGACAAAATCCATTTCGCTTGCTCTGACAGGGCGCACACGCTTGATAATCCTGGCGCCCAAGTATAGCACAGGGAACAGCATGATCGGGAGGTAGTCAGTCACAAAGGTGGCAGTGGACCAGTTTCCCCTGAGGAAGACCTCCCAAGCGCTAAACTGTTGGGTTCGCATATCAATCACGAGCGGAAGAAAAAGTGATATAGCGTCACGCACGAAGAGCGTCACCGCGGTCCCAATCACACAGTACCACGCTGCAAAGGGTTGGAAGCGCGGCGCGAATGGGAGCGTCTTTCTGGCGATACCCTGCGCCCTCATGCCCTTCGAGAATCGGAGGTATGTCAATCCAATGCCGAACCAGGTGAGCAGTCCTGATGTCGCGGAGAAGGTGGAAAGCCAGGAGAAAACGATGCCAGAACTAGTGCCAAGCGTCATGTATGCAAGGAATGCAAAACAGGAGCAGAATCCGACAGCGACGTATGGCATCCCCGAACGCGTCGTACGACTGAAGAATTTTGGAGCGCTGTGAGTGATAGCGAGACCGTCTAGGGGGTGACGACGTCAGCGGTGAGTAATATCCAGATAAATGAGCAGCATACATAAACTACGTGATGCGATATAAAGGTCACTTGAACCAGCAGACCAGGCAGAGGTTAATAGACAAGCGTTGATGATCTAAAAAGTACCGTGTAAGACGAAGTGAGTCTCGCTAATCTCCAACGTACAGAAGGTAAGACTTTGATGCCAGCTGTATTTATGGCAATGACGAAAGGCGAGGCAGAGGCATTGCTGGAGTTCAGGTCAAGCAGAGGGTTGTTGGAAGGGACAAGTAAACCGATTATAAACACGCCGCCGAGGTAGAACACTAAGATGCGAAAGTAAACTCTCTTGATTGCCTTTGGGACATTCCGGCGGGGATTTTTCGCCTCCGCAGCTGCCATCTAATGATAGGTCAAATAAAGAAGAAGAGGCTTGTGGTGGGGACACGAACTGCAACTGCTTCTGTGCCAATGTAAGAGAAAGCGGCTTGTGTAACAACACTGCAGGTGCCAAGGAAGTGGCCCTTCGCTCCAGTGAACCCATAGTAGTCCGTAAATGGACCAGGATTTTTCCAGTATCGGAACCCGATGCGGTCGTGGTTTGGGCTACCTCCCAAGTCGACAATGATTCCGAGGATAATCAATCCTGTTATTGTGATGACCTTGATCGAGCTGGAAGGTTCGTCAGTTGGAAAGTAAGGTTTGATCTGATGCAGTAATTACCTGAACCAGAATTCGGTTTCTCCGTATGCACCTAAGGCTGATTGTGAAGGGAGGGAAAGGAATGATGACGGAAAAAGTTCTTACGAACGCCAAGAACATTGATTCCAATGGCAACCACCAAGCACCCGGTAATATAGACACCTGGGCTAGTCGTTTTGTCCCAGAAACTGACGATAGTGGCCGCGGCAGACAATTCAGCTAGGAATGTTTAGTATCAGTGAATTCTCGTACTCGAAGGCACTTACCGGGTAAGGTCATCTACAACCGATGCGTGAGAGTCTGTTGAGAACGACATGGAAATAAACACACCGTCCATCCATACCAATAATTCCAACCTGTCGCAAAAGCATAGGCAGGATCGATGAATCGCTCAGCGAGCTTGATGAAACCACCGGGGAGAGGTAAGAAAGCTATCATTTCGCCGAGACAGAGCTACAATGAAGTGTGTTAAAGTCTGCCTGATACTAGTGGAAAGAGAGACCATGGTGGAAAAACAGATCGTTCCAACGAAAAAGTAACCCAAAAGAAGGCCAAGGGGACCACCGTCCTTGAGGGAGGTTGCCGTTCCGAGGAAGAGACCAGTACCAATGACGCTAGCAATACTAAGTGGAGAGTCAGTCAAAGCGAATGGAGATCAGGCAAAGGGTGTACGTACCTAATCATGGCAACATGCCGGTTCTTGAGCTTTCGATGGAGGGCTCCATGGACATCGACAGTTTCAGTTTGATCCTCGACGAACTTGGCGTGGACTTCGTAGGCTTTCTTCTTCTCTTCCTCAGTCGCCATAATGAAAGGATAGCGAGCAGTGTGAGAGCAAGAACTCATAAATAGTTTTCCATCAGAGGGATATAGGTGCCGCAGATTAGAATGGTGTGCGATGCGCGCCCACAGACCCAATGCATCTGGCACATGGGCTACTACCTGGAATAATTACTGTACCGGGAGTGGGTAAAACCACTTACCCGAGTCTCATGCTCTGTATCTCCTAGTGGTCAGCTAAGAATGAGTGATCACATCAGATGGGCCTGCTGCGACTTGATGATATTAATTCTGCGATGGAGCGAGAGCAACCTCTTTTGGGTTCACCTCAGATGAACGCAGATTGGGTTTCAAAATGATATCGCCGACCGCGTTGGTGTGACGGCAAGCTGGCGGTCGCTTTATGTTCAAACTCAGAGCACTGAAGAGATTGCTGTGTTGCTAGTCTGGTGAGCTTTTCTGCATTCTTTCTTAGCATTATTTGGGACATTCAAGCTGATCAATGGCCTCTAGGGCCTTCGGGAGCACGTGATAGTTGTTTGAGTCATTGAGAAGTTTTGAGTCTGGAAAGACTTCGAAAGTCGGGTGGAATGCGAACCTTTCAAATCGACATAGACGCTCTAACTAGGTTTTCTAGCGACTTGCAAACCGAGAATGACATATGCTCTCTCCCTTTTACGCGACATCGATGCCTACACATTTGACGTGTTTGGGACGACCGTCGACTGGTTCACCACGATAAAACGCCAAGTCGCTCTCAGAAGCAACGGGGCACTCCAAGGTGCGTTCCGGTTATACATATCGTGTGCGACAGTGTATGGGACAACTCACGCAATCGTGTGACGATCTGTAGACCAGGACGCTGCCGACTTTGCGTGCGAGTGGCGACAAGGGTATTTTGCACACATGTAGGTTGTGCCTAGCTGTAAGCATGGGTACCAAGTATCACTCACGGATCGCTTCCAGTCTCGCTGTGAACGCAGGTGGTCAAGGCACTCTCAACCTTGATGTCGCCCATCGCCAGGTATGCTACTCGTTACCATTACCCCGCACCCTAACTTTCTGCTTGTTACATATGCGCCATGATCTCATGGCCTGATGTCTTCAGATACTCGACCAAATACTCGCATCAGAGCGTTGGTCTCACTTGGCCACTATCTGGGACAATCGTGCACGAAATGATTTAGTGCAGGCATGGCACGATTTAGATGGCAAGCTGCTTCGTTGTCCCACAACTTATTTCCTGACTCACATCTACATAGTGTACGAGGACACCGTCGCAGGGCTTGCCGAAC
Organism: Phylloporus arenicola; assembly: GCA_038091335.1. NCBI lineage: Eukaryota > Fungi > Basidiomycota > Agaricomycetes > Boletales > Boletaceae > Phylloporus > Phylloporus arenicola. The sequence continues at coordinate 7,106 of JBBPOH010000522.1, read as the reverse complement.
TCGCCAAGTCCGGGATAGTCGTTGCTTTTTCGAACGGGAACTATAGGCAGCTCGTGGATCTAGTAAGTTGTGTTTGGGTTGTTCCGTGTTAGGACTGGATTCACTGCGTGCTGCTAGGCAAAGAACAGACAGCTTCCGTTGGATGGAATCTTATCCGCCGAATTCTTTGGGGCGTACAAGGCGTGCGTTAGGTTCAATCTTTTGACAAATAACAAGTAGAGATTGAAGCTCAACCTCGGGGTGTCTGATAGATCGAAAAAAGCATATCTTTCAGCATCGTATCATCTGAGCGTTCCACCAGAACGTATTGCAATGGTCGCTGCACATACTCGGGATCTCGAAGGGGCCGCACAGGCGGGTTTCAAGACAATCTTTGTCCCGCGCCCCGCGGAGGATACTGAGGAATTGAGGAAAAGCGTGCGGAGCAAGGCAGAAGGGGGAAGTGTAGATCTGGTGGTGAATGACTTCAAGGAACTGGCTGCGCTCGCAGCTGAAGCGAAGAAGGACGCATGAGAGGCAACGTAACCAGACCTTGTAAGATGAAGTAGCATACGCCGTGATTCGTGACCTACATGTATCGCAGACTAGATTTGCACAATTTTAGGGTGTTAATCGGGATCCCCACCAAGATTTGTGACTGAGTCATTGCAGAATTTAGCGAGAAGATTGCTCCTCTGTTGGCTGGTAATCCGGCTTTGGGACGTGGCCTGGCTCTGATGGTTTAGAGCATCCTCTAGGGGTTAGCGTCGAAACGAGCTTGAGCAGAGCCCACATAACGAATCACAAGAGACATGGAAGACAAAGGAGGTGATTCGTCAGTGGGGTGACCTGGTACAGATGTAGGTACAGAACATAGATAGCGCATCGACTATTTCCTCCGAATCACATCTAGTCGAACGGTGACAAGTGAGCAGAACAGGAGACATGGCGGTACGTACAAGCCACATCCAGAATGCCTCCAACTTGTTCTTGGGTGGCGGGCCATCCTCCCTGTTTTTTTTTTACATCAATCAAAATGATGACAAAAGGAATAAACACGACGCACGTTATCGCATCGAATTCAGCAACGTTGGAGACAAAGTCCATCTCGTTTGGGCCGACAGGGCGTACGCGCATGACGAGCCTGGCGCCGACGTAAAGCACGGGAAATAGCGTAATCGGCAGGTAGTCGGTCACAAAAGTGGGCGTGGACCAATTGTCTTTGAGGAACACTTCCCAAGCGCTAAACTGTTGAGTTACATATCAGTCACGAGCACAAGAGAAGTGGTGCAATGCTACGTGCGAACAGCTTCACTGTAGTCCCGATCATGCAGTACCAAGCTGCGAATGGCTGAAGTCGCGGCGCAAACGGGAGCGCCTTCCTGTCGATACCCTGTGCCTGCAAACCCTTCGAGAATTGGAGGTATGTCAATCCGATGCCAAACCAAGTGAGTAGTCCCGATGTCGCGGTGAAGTCGGAGAGCCAGGAAAAGGCAATTCCAGAACTGGTGGCAAGCGTCATGTATGGAAGTAGGAGCAAAAGCCAACAGCCACGCAAGGCATCCCGGAGCGCGTCGTGCGAGTGAAGAATTTCGGGGCGCTGCGAGAGACAGCAAGACCATCTGGGGGATGACGTCAATGAGTGATCGCCAGATTGATGAGCAGCACACATAGACTACACGATGCGATATAGAGGTCACTTGAGCCAGCAGACCAGGCAGAAGTTAGGAGAGCTGCGTTGATAATCTGGAAAGTTGTGAGCTGAGACACGGCCCTGATCTCAAGCGTACCGAAGGCAAGACTTTGATGCCAGCCGCATTGAAAGCAATGACAAACGGCGATGCGGAGGCATTGGCGGAATGAGGTCAAGAAACTTATTGTTCGAAGGGACAAGCAAACCAATGATAAACACGCCGCCGAGGTGGATACTAGAAGACAAGGATGCGAATGTAAACTCTCTTGATTGCCTTTGGAATGTTCCGGCGGGGATTTTTCGCCTCCGCTGCTGCTATCTGTTGATAGGTCAAGGAGGGAAGACGAGACTGCACTGAGAAGACGAACTGCTACTACTTCGGTGCCAATGTATGAAAAAGCAGCCTGGGTAACCACACTACAGAAACCAAGGAAGTGGCCTTTCGAGCCAGTGAACCCATAGTAGTCCGTAAATGGACCAGGATCTTTCCAATATCGGAACCCGATGCGGTCGTGGTTTGGGCCACCGCCTAAGTCAACGATAATTCCTAGAACGATCAATCCTGTTATTGTGATAACCTTGATCGAGATAGGGGATCTGTCAGCAGGACAACTCGTGGTCTTCCAATGCTGTGATTTACCCGAACCAGAACTCCGCTTCTCCGTATGCACCTATGGTGGATTGTGAGGGGAATAAGATGAAAGATTGCAGAAGCCTCACCAACACCAAGGACGTTTATGCCAATAGCAACGACCAGACACGCTGTGATATAGACCCCTGGGTTAGTTTTCGTGTCCCAGAGGCTGACAATAGTGGCCGCAGCAGACAATTCAGCTAGAAAATACTTTTAGTATCAGAAAATTCTCATACTCGAGGGTACGGAGTCCGAACCAGGTAAAGAGATCTATAACAGGTGGGAAAGTGAGTAGAGCAGGATCAGTGTTAAGGCAAACGTACCACCCAACCATACCAATAATTCCAACCAGTTGCAAAAGCATAGGCAGGATCGATAAATCGCTCAACGAGTTTGTTAAAACCACCGGGGAGAGGTAAGAAAGCCGTCATTTCTCCGAGACAAAGCTGCAATGAAGGATATTATCAAACTACTTGAAACCAGTGGAAAAAGAGATCATGGTGGTAAAACATATAGTTCCAACGAAAAAGTAGCCCAGGAGAAGATCGAGGGGGCCACCATCCTTGAGGGAGGTTGCTGTCCCGAGGAAGAGACCAGTGCCAATGACACCACTAATACTAAGCAGAGGGTCAGCGAAAGTAGGCGGAGGTCGGGTGAAGGGATATGCCTGATCATGGCGACATGGCGGTTTTTGAGCTTGCGATGAAGAGTGTCATAAACGTCCAAGAACTCAGTCTGGTCCTCGACACGCTTGGCTTCAACATCGTAGGAGACCTCCTTCTTGTCTTCCTCAGTGGCCATGACGGAAAAAGGGAAGAAACAGCGTGAGAGAAACGGTTGGCCAGTACGCTTTAACAGTAGATTCAAATGCTAAAGATGCCAGGGGGATCTGCCAGATGCTGGGCTGTTATCCGACAGGTATGACTCTTAGTACTACATACACCACAGTGGAGAAAATACTTACCTAAGTCGAACTGCGACTACGCCACGACTACAAGGCCCACCTCAGATCGTGTTAGAGAGGAAGGGCAAATACATTGGGTTTTCACTCAGCGAGTCCGTAACAGTAACTTGTCCCAGTGTTTAGACAGAGTAACCAGACATAAACGATGGTTGCATGTTATTCTGTATGGCCTATACCGGTAGACTCGCCAACAGTGACGTTGGTCGCAGTACGTAATCAGTACAGGGAGTTCGATCCGCGCCGACTGAGTGTTCACAGCGTCCACAAGCAAAGACGTTGCCTACGTACCGTGAGTAGCGAGCGAAGGCATGAACCCTAAGTGTGCTGGTATCACCATAATCCTGAGTTGAAGCTTTGGCGTCGGGACAAACGCAGCCGCAGCTCCTGTCACGATCAAAATGCTGCTGTCTAGGATGATACGGAAGGGACGAGTTGGGGCAGGTGCGGCACGATTGAAACCGAAACTGTTCGTCGTTCCAATGCTTGCATTCTGAGGCACAGGCGCAAAGAAGGAAATCAGAGCACTACGCATAAACGGGACGGTTCTCGTTCCACGATGTAGCAAATGTACACACCGGTGTGCAGCGCCTTTTGTCAACGCTAGTATTTCAGATCTCCGAGTTGGCGCACACCCCGGTCCGAGTAGATGAACCGGGAGAAAGCAGGCATGCCCACGCGGCCTTAAAACGATTATACAGATAGTCTTGGTTTCATTCCTCTCGCCACGCGTTTCGTTGCATGACGATGAGAAGGAACTGTAAAGGGTTGGACGGACATCGAAGGATGCATGAAAGGCCCTTGGATAGCGCATAAGACCGGCGCAACGAGCGTCGACGGCCAGCTTGCTGTTCATTTGCACCAGCAAAGTTGACAGATTCTCCTGTGTGAACCAGTGAGGGTCGCAACGTGGACAGCATCCTAAAGAGACAACTATCAGAGACCCAAGACGGTTGTGCCGGTGTTTGCGGCGACTGCGGATTGACGGCGATAGCTTTGGGGCCGGCCGCGAAGTATCCCATCTCTATTAAACTTTAAGCAGGACCTGGTTCCATGCGATATGCTTCAAATAGAACTAATGTTAAATTGAAGAACTTACATTTGATCGACTGGCGCAGCCCGCCTCTGTGCCCTTCCAAAGGCTCCAGGTAAAGGAGGAACCGCTGGGCCAGTATTGAATGGATTCATCCACCCCTCGTGTCCTCAGGCGCGTCCACAAAACTCTTGCCTGACCGCTTCACTCGATAATCACACAGCTTACGGTTCGTTGCAGCGGGTAGTAGCCGTTACGGGTGAGCATTATACGACACGAGTAAACCTGATCGAACTCCCTTCATAAAGTCAAACGATTGGTGCGCTCGGGAAAGCCGCGTGCAAGTATCCCAAGCTCACCGGGTGCGATTCAACGTCATTGAACGTTTTGGGGTCGGAGACCACAATCTCGACAGACGGGCGCGATTTTCTCGACGAGTACATTGAGTTCCTTGCCAAAGCCGTTCTGGATGGTATCGTATAGTCCAAGATCGGTCCTTGAAATTCGTTGAAAATTTACGCGGTAGAAGATCGCATTCATTCCGAGGGAAGGTAATAGTGGTATATAGACGTGGATAGAAGACGCTGCCTCTAAATCACATCTAGTCAAACAGCCACAAGTCAACGGGATGGAACAAAAACGAGGGGAACGGTTGTACGTACGAGCCACGCCCATAACGCCTCCAACTTGTTCTTGGGGGGCAGGTCATCCTCCCTGTTTTCTTGGCATCAATCAAAATGACGACAAATAACAAAGACGTACGTCATCGCATCGAATTCGGCTACATCGGTGACAAAATCCATCTCGCTTGGACTGACCCAGCGTACGCCCATGACGAACCTGGCGCCCACGTAAAGCACAGGGAACAACATGATGGGCAGGTAGTCAGTCACAAAGGTGGCCGTGGACCAGTTTCCCTTGAGGAAGACCTGCCATGCGCTGAACTGTCGGGTCCACATATCAATCGCGAACTAAAGAAAGATTGGCGTAGTGCTACTCACAAAGAGCGTCACCACAGTCCCAATTACACAGTACCACGCTGCAAAAGGTTGTGCGCGAGGCGCGTACGGAAGGGTCTTCCTGTCTATACCCTGTGCCTTCAAGCCCTTTGCAAACCGGAGGTATGTCAAGCCGATTCCCATCCAAGTGATCAGACCTGTTGTTGCGGAAAAGTTGGAGAGCCACGAAAAGGCAATGCCTGAACTAGTGCCAAGCGTCATGTATGTGAGGAGTGCAAAGCAGGAGGAGACGCCAACAGCAACGTAGGGCATCCCGGAGCGCGTCGTGCGACGAAGGATTTTCGGGGCGCTGCCACAGTCAGCAAGACCATCTATGGGACAGAGGCGATGTGAGCGATGAATTGTCACGAAAAACATAAGGATCGTACATAGACTACGGGATGCGAGATAGAGGTCACTGGAGGCGGCAGACCAAGCAGAAGTTATAAGGGCAGCGTTGATGATCTAAAAATTGTTTTGTGATAAGCTAGACTCATTGATCTCCGACATACCGAAGGCAAAACCTTGATACCGGCTGTGTTGAAAGCAATGACGAACGGCGAGGCAGAGGCATTGGTGGAGTTGAGGTCGAGCAGCGGATTGTTGGAAGGAACGAGCAAACCGATGACAAACACGCCGCCGATGTAGAACACTATGATTCGAAAGAAAACCCTCTTGATTGCCTTTGGAACGTTCCGGCGGGGATTTTTCGCCTCCGCAGCTGCTATCTGATGATAGGTCAAATAAGGAATAAAAAGCTGCGACAAGAAAACGAACTGCTACTGCTTCGGTTCCAAGGTATGAGAAAGCAGCCTGGGTAACGACGGTACACGTTCCAAGGAAGTGGCCCTTCGCTCCAGTGAATCCATAGTAATCCACAAATGGACCAGGATTTTTCCAGTATCGGAACCCGATACGATCATGGTCTGGGCCACCTCCTAAATCGACGATGATTCCGAGAATGATCAGTCCTGTTATCGTGATGACCTTGATCGAACTAGAAAGAGACCTCAGCCAGAACACGGAGGGTCTCCCGAGGTCAAAATGTACCTGAACCAAAATTCGGTTTCTCCGTATGCACCTAGGATTCACCGTGAATAGAAGCAGGAAAGAATCGCAGAAAGTCCTCACCAACGCCCAGAACATTGATTCCAATTGCAACGACCATACATACGGTAATATAGACGGCTGGGCTAGTCGTTTTGTCCCAGAAACTGATGATAGTGGCCGCCGCAGACAATTCAGCTGGGAACGATTTAGTATCAACGAGTCCTCTTACTCAAAGGTACTCACCAGGCAATGTCATCTACGGCTGGTGCGTGAGAGTCTGTTGGGAAGGACGCCGAAATAAACGCACCGCCCACCCATACCAATAATTCCAACCAGTCGCAAAAGCATAGCCAGGATCAATGAATCGCTCAGAAAGTTTGATGAAACCACCGGGGAGGGGTAGGAAAGCCGTCATTTCGCCGATACAAAGCTGTGACGAGAAACATTATGAGATGCAAGTGCCTGAAACTGATGGAAGAAGCGACCATAGTGGCAAAGCATATCGTTCCAATAAAAATGTATCCCAAGAGAAGACCCAGGGGACCACCATCCTTGAGAGAGGTTGCTGACCCGAGGAAAAGCCCAGTACCTATAACGCTGGCAATACTAAATGGAGGGTCAACCAAAGCGGTCAGAAGTTGGGTGGAGGGATACCTGATCATGGCAACATGTCGGTTTTTGAGCTTGCGATGAAGAGTTACGTGAGCATCGAACGCTTTCGCTTGGTCCTCGACAGACTTGGTCCAATTGTAGGGTAC
>JBBPOH010000521.1:0-12707 GCA_038091335.1 Phylloporus arenicola | reverse complement strand
AACCCTCCATCCCAGCTGCATTCCATTCCCGGTTGTCTGCATGGCAACACTCGGAGGGAGTTCTAACCTACCAGGGATGTGTCTATGTTCCTCCTGATGACTCCCTCCATCGAACCATTGTCCAACGTTGTCACGACCACGAAACCGCTGGTGGCCACCCAGGATATCTGAAAACCCGTCAGCTCGTCGCCGCTGAGTTCTGGTGGCCTGGCCTTGCGCAATACGTCTGCAAATATGTTGAAGGCTGTGCTATATGCCAGCAAAACAAGTCAAATATGCACCCTACTGTCCCGCCCCTCACCGCCATTAAGTCCCTTGCATCCTGCCCCTTTCAACAGCTGTCCTGCGACCTCATCACCAACCTTCCCCTTTCCGACGGCTTTGATTCTCTCTTGGTCGTGGTTGACCATGGGCTTACAAAGGGGGTAATTCTTTGCCCTACCAAGAAAACAGTCAGTGTGGAAGGGATCGCCGCCCTCTTTTTTCACAAAGTATACCTCCAATTTGGACTCTATGACAAGGTCATCTCGGATTGTGGTTCCCAATTTGCCTCTGCCTTCGCCAGGGAACTGGGGAAACTCCTAAACTACAACCTCTCCCTCTCCACTGCCTATCATCCCCAATCTGATGGTGAAATGGAACATGTCAACCAGGAGGTTAAAACATACCTCCAAATCTTTTGCGGATCAAACCCGGGTTCCTGGGCCAAAAAGATCTCTCACGCCGAATTCACGCATAACCACCGTCCACATCCCATTACAGGGCAATCTCCGTTCTATCTCATGATGGGATATGAACCCTGTGCCCTTCCCACTGTCATTTCTGAAACAAACATTCCTGCCATAGAAACCCGCCTAAACTCCTTGACTGCAGCCCGAAATGAAGCCCTTGCTGCTCATGACCTCGCACGCCAAGTCATGGCATCCCGAAACCGCCGAGGTTTCACCCCCTTCAAACTTGGAGATAAGGTGTGGCTAGAAGCCAAGAACCTGAAATGCTCCATCATCAACCCGAAGTTTGCACCCAAGCGAGAAGGGCCCTTCGTAATCACCAAGATACTATCTCCCATTACATACCAACTCCGCCTACCGAAGATCTGGAAGATCCACCCGGTATTCCACACTTCCCTCTTATCGCCCTATCACAAAAACACCATCCATGGGCCGAACTTCCTGGCATTGCCTCTGTCAAAAACTCCGATATCACATCTTCAAAGTAATACACTATTTCCCTTTATAGTTCCGGCCACTTCCGGCCACTTCCCACACTTCCGACCACTTCCGGTCGGTTTCCCACGCTTCCGAGAAGTTCCCGCGCTTCCGGACACTTCCGAGTTCTGAAAGCGCCATTCCAATTCTGGAAGCTAGTTCCGAGTGTTCCAAAGTCTCGGAACACACTTGGTATCATTTTACATATTCCTTCGGTTAACATTACCTTTTGCAGATAATCGGAGTTGTGCAAGCGCACCTCCACCCAGTATAAATTCCTTTTCTCCTTTTGACTCCCTCAGTCGTTCTTGCTACCTTTTGGGCAACGGCTGAGGTGAGTTCTTATTCTCTTTTCACTTTCCTACTGTACCTAATGAATGTAGTTGGCATCCTTGCCATCTTTACTTAGGTGAATACAATAGTTGTTCTTGCTACCTTTTGGGCAACGGCTGAGTTGGCATCCTTGCCATCTTTACTTAGCTTTGATAGGTGGGTGGTTGCATGATGAAAGTGGAGATAACAGATGAGAGGCCGGTGCAGAAGCGAGTGGCGGTGAGAGAAGATGTGGGTCATGTGGCGACATAGCGGTAGAGTGGTGTCGGTGTCACTGGTCGGGTTGACAATATCCAGTGACACCCCCTCAAACCGAGCGGGGACAGATGGTGAGGACACCCCCTTCTCATAGGCGATAGCAAGCGCCGGGCGAGCAACAAATTTTGTGTATGTAGAAAAGATAGGGTCACTTTAGTATCTAAAAAAGAATGTGACAAGGGCGACATGCTGGAGAAATTCTCATCCAGGATGGCGATGTGCGAAAAGGAAAGGGTTGGTGCAGCAGCAGCGTGCCATGTCTGCACTTTATCGGCGGCCAGATCAGCACCATGGATGCGCCAACGCAACCGGGTTGTGTGACGGTGTTGCACGGAGAGACTCGATGAGCATTTCCAGTTGGCTGCAAGTTGCTAATGTAGTAGCATGGCAGGTTGAACTGCGGGCCATGGATTTGGTGGTCAGAATCTCAAGTGTGAATGCATGGAGTGGAATCCGTCAGTGATTTCGAGTTTGTAGAATGTCGCTCGTCGGATAGGTAGCATCAGGCGTCATCGCCTCAATCCGAGTAGCATTGGGAATGGTCACCCCCTTGCTTGGTGGCAATATGGTATATGTCTGTCTTGGGTCTATTGAGCCATTGTTGAGTGTTTCCATTGTGAGTGTGAGTTGTTCTCGTCATCTTCGCGTTCGGTTTCTCGGCATATTGGGACCTACCATTGTCAGGTTTTCGTCAGGAGTGAGTCTGGTGATCGAGTTATCTCCGAGTGCGTCTCTTCAACATGTCGGTCATGCCAGTGTCGAGTTTCGGTCGGTGTGAGTTCGTCTCGTCATCGCGAATCTGTTTGCTCAACATTGCTGGTCAAGCCTGTTGGTCAAGCCAGTGTTGAGCGTCTGTCGTAAGTGTGAGTTCTTCTCGTCATCTCCAAATCTGCTTTCTCAACTTGTCAGTCAAGCCATTGTTGGGTGTCCGTCGGGACCTAGATCTGCTCTTTTATTTCTCCAATTACGTCCTTTGACTTATTTTGGCATATGTGCCTATGGTAAGTCTCCGGTTCAGTGACCGGTTTGCCTGTGGCTCTGGTGATAGGTAGTGTCGACGTGCGCGCGATGTGGATTAGTCAGCATGTAGTGGTAGTCCGTCTGCCTGTGGCTCTGTGGCTCTGGCAATGGGTAGTGTCGATGTAGTGCGCAGGATGTGGATTAGTCTGCACATAGTGGTTCCATAGAGTGGTACGCAAGCCAGTAGAGTATGTATACTCCCTGTCATTGCTGTCGCCCAGTGGAAGTCCGTCCATTGGGTTGAGGTGTAAGGCAATGGGTGGATTTGACACATTGGCCGGTTGAGGTTTCAAGGTGTTGGATGAGAGTTTTGAGAAGGGCGGAGGCCTCGTCTTTATGCTTGAGGTACTCCTTCCATCCCTTCCGGCTATAGTCGTCGATGACACCGAGCGTGTACCGGTATCCCAGGATTGACGTATCAAACGGGCCCTGCAAGTCCATATGGAGCCGTTCGAGAATGGATTTAGCGCGGTTGGTGGCAGCGAGTGGGAATGGTGCCTGGTGATGTTTGCCCTTGGCACATCCATCACATGGCATGAGTTCGCCACTGCCACATAGGTCAAATCCGGTGACAAGTTGATGGCGTTCGAGATAGCGTAGACTCTTTAGGCTGATATGACCCATACGGGCATGCCATAGGTCAAGATTTGGTGATGCGCGAGCAGAGAATGCTGCATCGTGGCGAGCGGTTGGCGGTGCGATGACACTGTCAATTTCGTACAGATTGCCTCTAAGGTGGCCTTCCATGATGGTTTCGCCTTTAGGGTTTTTAATCGCGAGTTGACCATTCCGCTTCGTGATCTCCATACCACGTCGGTCCATCCGACTTTCCGACATTAGGTTGTCTCGTGCATTGGGGCAGTAGCTGACGTCGAGTAGTTTTATCGTACGGTCTGTTCTGCCTTTCACCGATACCGTAATTAGCACGGTGCCAACGCCGAGTACTTGCAGCATTGGGCCGTTCTTGACGATGCCCTTGATGACGCTATTTGTCGGTGTGAACGTGATGAACGCTGAGCGTTCAGTACAGATGTGGTTGGTTGATCCACTGTCTAATATCCAGCCGAAGCGGGAATGGGATGTGGTGGACGCGGCGAGGTAAGCTGATATATCGCTATCGGATAGTTTTTGTTCCGATTCGTGATCGCTGTTCTCGGCAATGGCTTGGTTCGCCCGTCTGGGCCTAGCTTTGCCTTTGCCTTTGGACTCGTCCTTCGACTTGTTGTCTCTCATCCCTTCCTCTTTCTTTGACTTGGATTCGCGTGATTTTCCATGCATTGCGCCACCGGGCGAGTAGCAGTCCCTGGTCCAATGACCTGGGATCTTGCAATTATCGCAGTACGGTTGGCCAGGTATAGGTGGGCGCGGTTTCCTTTTGGGCCGCACCGCTTGTAAGCTGGTGTTAGCGCCTTGCGACATGCGCACTCCGTATTCATCTCGGATGCGCCGCTCGACTTCGGCTGATGTGTAGTGCTCTGGTAGGGCTGCGAAAACATAATTCCAGCTCGATGGCATGGATATACGTAGGAAGCAAGCAAATAGCTCGTCGTCCACATCGCGTTGCATCAATAGCAGATCGCGACGGTATGTTTTCATCTTCGTGATGTGCGCTAGTGCATCTTCGCCATCTGTGTAGCGTGTGCTGACTAACGTGGTGATCGTCAAGGTCCAATCGGTCGCGGTCGTGCCCATATAGAGCCGACGTGCTTCCGTCCATATCTCCGCTGCCGTTGGTAGATGGCCGATTTCGTGTTGTCGCTCCTCCGTCATCGCCGCTGTGAGCACTGAGCAGACGAATAGATTCGCCTTCTGCCAGCGTACAGGGTGGTGCTTTGTCTCCATGGTGTTGCCTCTTGGCATGCCATAGTCGGCGTTTAGGTAGACGTGGAGTGAGACGGTTTGGAGCGCGCGTAGCATAGCATCGCTCCATATAGCATAGTTGGTCGCGTTGAGTTTCGGCTTAATACGGAATAGGTGGGTGAATTTGGACGGGTCGATAGATTTCCTTAACGTGAAATGAGTGGGTTCCGATTCGTCATCAGTCCCTTCGTCCATGACACTTGGTGACATGCGCCAGCCTCCCGCGGGTGATGGCGTGCGAGACCTGGTCTGAATGCCGATTGGCAGTTGTAGCGTGCTCTGCCGCATTGGTATTGCGGGTACTGTAGAGCTGGTGCTCGCACTGGTTGCTATGTCATCTATGGAGCCGAATGTAGCTGGTCCTAGATGGCCAATGGTGCTGGAGGAGAAGGATCTACCACGCGTCGTGGGTGTGTGTGACATGTCGACGAACGTTCGGGTGAAACCGGGTAAGGACGGTGAAGGTTTTAATGGGAATAATGAATGGCTAGAGTTTGTCTTGGAGCCTTTTGATACGACGACGTAGTTGGTAGTTCGTCGGGTCTCTTATCCGCTGCGTCAGGCGGGGCTCATAACCTATTAGCGTGCGCGTGAGTCGGACCTAACGAGTGAGCTTAGTGAACTCCAGTCGAGTGAATGAGACTAGATTGAATGTACCTAACGAGTGAGCTTAGTGAACTAGGTACAATCAGTAAGAGCTATGGTATAGTAAAGGATATAGGGCTTACCTCCAGTCGAGTGAATGAGACTGGAGGAAAAGACGGAACGAGGCGAACGCGTAGCATATAGTCCGTGTATACCAAAAAAGGAAATATAGGAAACAATACTACGAGTGGACTGTACTCCAACACCGCTGTCGGTGAGAACCATGCTGGACATTGTTCACCTATACAATGCACCTTAGGAACGAACCTAGGTCCAAGTTGGTGAGTTCTTTGCTTTGGTACTTCACGCCGACACAATTGACATCATATCAGCAATACTAGGAACGACGCATAGATATGGTGCTACCACTGGTTTGTACCAAAGTTGACTTCCTTACCAACAATTTCGACTGGGTGAATGATCCCATCCTGGCGAGTCGGACTCGGAACGCCCATGTCCGTCAGAATGGTATAAATGAGCCAGCTGACCCAGAGGTGTCTCCATCATCACATCGCACCTTCCCAAGTCCCTCCCTGCTAATCAAGAATCGAGACCAATGAGCGGCCACAAGTCTTTCAGCAAAGGTAGGCTTTCATGTCACTATGACCTAGCGTCGCTTGCTAACAACTTGTCGACCACCTCGCAGTCGTGGTAGATTATATCGACAACCACCAATGGCCCAAGGGCTCAGACAAATCCCAGTCCATCCTAGCGGTCTCCAAAAAGGATGCCAGCTCTGGGACCGCACTCGAGTTCCAGTCTGCCTTTAGCCACTTGAAGGTACTGCTCCTCTCCTCTGGCGATGGTATATGGCTGAGAGAACACCAATCCCGTAGATCGATGGCATCTACCACAAAGGTCACAGCACGCTCGTTGGTGTTCATATCCAGCTCGTGGCACCCAGACACCACAAAGGGGTCACTGTGGCCGAGGCAGAGTCCTACCACATTTCAACCGCCGAAGGGAAACCCATCTCGTTCGATCTGGACAACGGTTATGTCAAGGGAAGCGTGTCCTTCAAGTACGGCAGCAGGGATGGACGACAAGATATCTTGGTCATGTACAAACTGCACTTGCCTTGCGCCAAGGACCAGAATGAGACGGTCGATATTGCTCCGACGTAGGTGTATTGGTTGATCATCGAGCATGTACTCACATTGTTCCAGTGAAGTCACGAAAGCCACCGGCTTCACAGAGGCACAGCTTCAGGTGAATACCATTTTTGTTACAAGGACCACATTTGACATGAACATCTTCCTAGGAGATTCCGCATTTCACTCCTGCGGAGCTCGAGGATGTGGAAAAGAAGGCCGAATCATCTTCAAAGATCGGAGGGATCCAAACCCTGAACGGGGTGAATGGACAGGCGTTAACTGATGAACAGGGATGTAAGCGCTACCCAACCGTCATTCGAAGGATACTATTGACCATTCTTTAGTCCTTGTCAAATTCTTGAAGGACTTTGTCGTCGATGAGGATAGCGTCGTCGTTGCGACCTACTATCCCAATACGTCACCTCGCTGACAATTCTTCCAACCAATGGCGCGCCGACGTATCCTTCCTCGGAGTCCTCGAGGTAAGTAGCCATCTCGTTGACTGCCAGTATGGTGTATGTAAATTGTCTCTGCAGCTCGTCGCCTCGGTGGATCCCAAGAAGCTTGGGATCTCTGCCACGTTGGAAGCCAGGGTGCACATCATTGGCCGAGTCCACCTCGTCGAGGTCCAAGGCTCTGATCGACGGGAAAGGCGTGACCGCCAAACTCGACGTTCTTGTTGCCCAAGGTAAAGTGACGTTCAGCGCCGCAAAGAATTTGCAGCGCGGAAAGTATGACCTCTACGCCGAGGCGGAGCTCGACATCAAGCATCTTCATGCGATCAAATCCAATGGACAGAGTCGCATTGCTGCGTTGCCGTAAGAGTTTTCCCCAAGAAAGATGCGTAAGACGGCTGATTACGATATCCAAAGGTTCTGAACGAGTACAACGTTCATAGAGTTGTACAAGTAATTGTCCCCGATGTTTGCTAGCGTGTCGTCAATGACAGGATGATGTCGTGAATATCGAGTTTTTGGAGTCCAGTATAAATCAGAAGTGATACCAAATTACCCTGGGCTACCACCGAAAACTAGCGATCTTGAACGTTGATGATGTATAAAGACCAATGGTTTCTCCGCCACGTAGGCTGAAGTCGTTTTGTGTCGGTCAATCAATCTTGGAGATCTCGAACTCGAATATGTCGGTCGACTAGAGTTCGCCATGTATATAGGTTGTACAGCGACAATTATATGTTGTCTGGAGAAACACGAGACAAAAGTCCAATATGTGTCTACACTGAACGAGTTGGAAAAGACCTCGCCATGGATGGTGACATGGCAAACAAGTGACGAAGAAGGAAACACAGATACAATATCACAAAATGGATGGGATTGATTATGCTTAATGATACGAATCACGCTCTCATGCCGATCCCCCTGGGTCTAGTATGGTATTCGGCGTGCGGGTGAAAGAATAAAAAGATAATTGCAAGTCGACCGAAAAACATTATCGGATCAAGAAGCTATGTGCCATCGCGAGTGCGCACACCGCCGCGCATGCAAGGAACCCAATTGGATACCCAGACGGGTCGTCCTGTGTGCTCGCGGACCAGAGCTATCAGTACTTCAGCATCCAAGCACCAAGTTAAGAGGAGGCACGAAGTACTCACGTAGCCTCCAAGAATCGGCCCGAAACAACGTGCCAGGCTGACTATGCTTTGTGCAGCGCCATTGGCGAAACCAACTGCCGCGGGTGGTGTCACTGATTCAAGTCAGTTTCAACAACATCGGCAAGGTCATGAGACAAAAGACATACTGTAGTTTAGCAGGATGGCCA
Source organism: Phylloporus arenicola (assembly GCA_038091335.1). Classification (NCBI taxonomy): domain Eukaryota; kingdom Fungi; phylum Basidiomycota; class Agaricomycetes; order Boletales; family Boletaceae; genus Phylloporus; species Phylloporus arenicola. The sequence continues at coordinate 4,513 of JBBPOH010000521.1, read as the reverse complement.
CGGCCGTGTATGCAAACGTGTTACCACAATATCGAACGGCACTGTGAGTCTCGGGTCAGTACACGGTTAAAAAGTAAGGCCAATTGTGAATGCACTTACGTGCTCACGGAAAGCGCTAAAGAGACAAGATATGAGACTGGGTATTGTTGAGACGATATTGATGTGGAACTCACCAGCCATAAGCACAAAGTTGCCATCGTCAGACGCACTTGCAAAGACGCGGTACAGAATGACAGTAATGTATGATGGTATGAACAAGAACGACCCTAGACGGAACATTGCCAAGTGCGAGAAACGTCCACGGGGTGGGCTAATAAACCCGTCAATAACATTGCGATTCATGGCAAGGTATGCATACGAACCCAATGTTTCTGTGGAAAGGGCTAACGTCACCACAGGCAGAGACAAACAGACAGCGGTACTCACGGATAGAGGTGGAATTGATAGGCGATTTGGAAAAAGCACATGAGGGCAACTAAAAAATACATTTACGAGTAATCCTCGGGTTGAGAGGTAATAACACGCACTCAGTTGCGAGAAATGTCCCGGGTTCAGGTTCAATCCTCCAGATCCATAGTCGCTGTCATTTTCCACCTCAGCCTGATCATCAATCGAGATTACGATCAGTGAACTTACCTGACGAGATACAATAGAAATACTTGATCATGCGTTGTGCTGTGAAGTGCCAACAACCCGTACTGGATGATGATCAAGATAGGTAGCTGTGACGCCAAAGATGGTGTTTTCTCCACAGGCTCGGCTGAAGCGGCAGCTTCGATCCCATTGATAGCATTCAACGATCCACGGTGCTCAAGAATAGGGGTTAATACATCCAAAGGCTCCGCTTCGCGCAACTGCGCATCGAGCACAGCAGCGGGCATTCGTACACCTGCGTGGGCAAAGATACTTGGGCCAGTAGCAGAAGATCGGCGAGAAAGTGTGCTTCCAAGAATGGGCGAACCAAACGCAGATGTGCGCGAGATAGAACGTCGGGGAATGCCCCGAGTTAACGCGAACCTGGTCATTGATGAACGCTGGCCAGGCTGCGACGAGATCGTTGCACTATCAATACTCCGAGAATCCTTTCTTCCGCGGACCATCCCAAAGTCGGCATCCTCTTCATCTGATCTGGCCTGTTCCTCGTCTATTGGCAAATCGGCCTCCAAATCGTACTGTTCATTGTCGACGTTCATTGCGGCGGCGACCCATAAATCTGCAATGTTTGTTACAGCATTTTCGTTCGCCATGAGCAAGCGTTGCGCGAAGTTGAGTTCTGGACCCTCGTAAGACGATTGATGGTCGTCGAAATAGGTACTGCGCCCGGTCCTCAATGTACTCGCAATACTCCTGCGTGGGATGATCGTGCTCGCCAGCCGATGTCTTTGATTGTCACCGTAACCATAAGCAGAACCGTTTGCCTGGCTTAGTCGCTGTCTGTTTACGCGCGGAGATGAAATCAAAGGGACGGATGGCGTAGTGGGGATCTCAGTTGGATGAAGGGCCGGTGAGCTCGATGCGGTATATATGGAAAATGAACGCGAAATTTTCCGCTTAAGGTTGCCGAATAAACCTGTAGGTTGCTCGTCTTCAAAGGGCTCATTCGTGATCTCGTCTTCTTCAGGTATGGTTGGCTGCTGGTTTCCGGGTTTCTCTGGGGGAAGCTGGATGGCGCCTTCCCTCGGACCTCCATCCCAACCGAGGAAAAGCGATAAAAACGAGCCTGTGTACGAGTCAGCAAACCAAGTAAAGTGGTGTGATACAATAACCATACCAATCAAAGTAATGCCACCAGCAATAGCACATGGCAAAAAGTATGGGTAATCGACGAAAAGGGGGACAGAACTAAACACGTCCGGCCACTTTTCTGCTGGTCGCTCAACTGAAACAAACATTTGAGCCATTGGGACAATGATCAAGCATGAGATGACGCACATGCTCCTCCGATAATGGCACCTGCTACACCCCCAAAACCCCAGCAGAAGCTGTAATGAAGATTGGTCAGTGTCTGATTGGGGTATGCGACGCTAAACGGTTACCCCATGATGGCGTACGCTCTGCCCTCATTTGTGACGTCGGTTACAGTGGTAATACACCCACGGGCCACACCGACTGCACCTGCAAAGATGCCTTGGAGTAGACGAACAACGAGAGCTTGGCGAAACGATGTGCAGGTGCCAAAGATCGAAACGGTGACGGTACTCCCAAACAAGGAGAGAAATAATACCATCCGACGACCATGTTTATCGGCCACAGTAGCCTACAATGCAAGGTCCAGAGCAGGACAGGTTGTAAGTTGCAGATACGCACCCATAGTAAAGAAGTGAGGAATTGAGTGAGAAAAAATGCAGCCACTGGCCGAGCGGGGTGAGTGCAGTCCACGAATGAAGGGTGCAGACAGACCTAGAACGCCAGTATAAAAAGCGATTTCTGATTCATCGTTAAATTCATTAAATCCTGCAACGATCGATCTCAAAGGTGTCACACGAGTCAAATGGCGTGAAGTCATACCCTTGACCATGAACAGCAAGAAGGGCATCGACACATTTGCGGACAAGAACTCCCCCAGCATTGTCTGCAAGGCGCTGAGGACCGTTATAAAGTAGAAAGGACACACTTACGATGGACAACACAACCATGGATATTACCGGTAGGGGTGTTGAATCCGGTTCCCTGGCATGCAGTGCGCTCGGGATGGGCGGTCGCTCTGAGGCTGGTGACTTGACGACAGACTCCTCGTCCTGACCGATCAGCCTGGACAAGATATTCGGCCGTGTCCAGGAGACTTGGCGCGAGAGACGGCGCTCATCACCGTCTGAGACATCGCCGGGGTGGTGTATTCCCAGCGCGTTGGGTACGCCAAAGGAGCGTATTGGCGGTGACGACATGAGAGGCTGGGTTGCCTGAGGAACCCGTCTGGGTGTGCGCGAGCTGAATTTTCGAGTCATTATGGTCGCGGTTTAATACCGATGCTGGTTCGCGAATGGCGTGGTTATGTAATCAAGTCGGGACCATTCGCAGAAATGGCTTACTAGCTAGTACAGTCAATGCAGCGCTACGCAAAAATCGCGCGTTCCCTGGAAAGTTTTCAGTGAGATCAGACAACGTCGTCCATTTTTCCATTGGACGGGAGTGACAGTATTCTGGACAGTTATGGCGATATCTGGCACTCAGACGCGTCAGTTCCTGTCTCATCGGCGAAACCGTCACGGCCGTAGATATCATGTGGAGTAATCTGTCTACCAAGAGCTGTGTAGCGACTCAACTCGGCTTGCGGACAATGGATCAGATAAACTGCGATGTGATAGCAATGGATGAATCCAACAAATCAATTGACTATTTCGCGCACGTGCATCGGGGCTGTCTCTGGGAAACATAACGGTACTCGGGCGATAAATTCACTGGATGGGAGAGGTGAGCTCATGAATTCGGGGACGTGGACATCGATATCTCCACGGCCTTGAAAGATTTTTGAACCTAACAAGGTTCACGTGAGTTGGGGCTGGGGCCTAGAATACGGCCATGGAGCCCGAGGAGCCATGCACCCGGTGTTCGTCAATGTCCCCCAGCATGAAAGCAGTCGAGAGATATGGTCCTGGAGTTTCAGTTTTCACACGAGCACCGAGGAAGCCTCACATCAAACGGAAATATACATACCAAAAGACCGAATAGCCTGTGACACATTCATACTAGGGTAAATTGGTCGAACTTCCGGAAGTCATTGAGATGCATCTTGAATTCTTGAATTAGTTTTGAAACTCAGTGGCAGTGCACAGTGACAAGTTGAACTTTGGCCTCGAAGTTGCCGCCGCCCCATTGATTCCTGCCACTGCATTAAAGCAAATATTTTTGTGCCAGCGTGAGGCGTCGCAGAGCGATTATCATTCGGACTGAGGTCTCTGTGGCAACAATGTTATGTGACCCTTGGAACAACGAGGCCCAACACGGGCGCGCAGAGCATGGACGACGCCATAGCAATCATGCGATTGTCACGTCGTTGTCGTCGCCATGTCACTGTTGTGTGCGAGCCAGTGCATCGGGCCAGAACGAGGAGGAGGGTGGGCTGTGTGCGTGTGCGACAGGAAAGGCGGCGATGTGAGGGCACAGGCAGATCATGTATCGAGGACAGAGCGTCCGTGCACGTCGGAGGACAAGGACGTGCGATGACGTCGGAGTGGCATGCAGGCCGTGCATATCGAGAGGGGCACTGAGGCAGGTAGGAGGCACGGTTGAGCCTCGCGAGTGGTCCTGGATGCTCTCGCATGGACAGACCAGTTTTCCTTGTAGGCGGTACTTAATCTGTGTCTTGGCTCCACCGTGGGAACCGCATGGCAGCGTCAAAATGCGGCCTAGCCCAGGTATATCTAGCTCTGCCCGAGCGAGAAGCCCCCCACCTTATTAGCGTGCGCGTGAGTCGGACCTAACGAGCGAGCTGGTGAGGTACAGGTACAGTAAGTAAGAGTTATATCATAGGAATGAATGTAATGCTTACCTCCAGTCGAATGTAATGGACTGG
>JBBPOH010000520.1:0-12726 GCA_038091335.1 Phylloporus arenicola | reverse complement strand
TCAGTCGAGGTGTAACGCTAACTAGGTGCGGCTGACATCTGACGTTGGCCCGCGTTCTAAGCGATTGGTAAAAAGTGTCCGTCAGTCAAGGTGTAACCCTGACTACTACTGACATGCAATGAAACATGGCACAGGCGAACAATAAACGAGGATGTCAAAAGAAAAGGCACAGACGAGGTCATCATCTCATGGGTATCTCCGCTGCAATGCCACTTCACCCCCTCGATGCGTCGTCCAATCGCACCACTATTCGCTTGTCACCGTTTGCGGCTGGTAGGAAGCCCAACCATCATAACGGCAAATATGAAATACGGTTCCGAACTTTGCCGCCCGCCGGACAATCAGCGGGTGCAGTTCTGCTCCCTCCAAGGGTAGGCCTACATGCAACGGTGGACCGGTCATCGCCACCTGTCGTAGGCTTAGCGGAATAGAAGACCGAAACGACTGGCCTCGAGAATGGCAGGCAGGCAAATCAGTATGTGTGTCTGTCTACTCGCATATCTTCACGTTAAAGTTATCTGGGCACGCGTGTAGTGGTCACAGAGTTTCTCTAGGTTGTCGAGTGATAGCATTCCTTCGCTTTTCTGCTGGAGTATCTTGTCCGGGAAATCCCCTGGGTCGACTCCACGGTCACGGATGTGACGCAGAAGCTGTGATAGCACAGAGCGCATCAACTCGGTGGAACTCGTCGACCGCTTGTTCTGGAAATCGCAGTAGAAGAATACCACCACTTCTTCTTCTTCCAAACTTGTTTTGAGGTGCTCGATCGTGGTTGCACTGCGATAGTCAATGCTGATGTGGTTCGCACTACAATTATACTCACATTAACACCGACTTTCCACAACCACCTATCAAAAGGTCGAAGGATACAGAGTGTCAGCTGCGGTGAGACACAAAAATTTATACAGATACCGCACCTTTGCCATGCAACCACAAAAAATGGTTTCCTGGTGCTCGCCACCTCTCATATACATACGTGTTGGGAAACCATTTACACGTGCCTTCTTGACGTAGCCTGAGTCCATCCTTGTGCCTCTGGATGCATTCCATTGGAGCGAGCCATCGTGATATCTCGCCCAACTTTTGGTCTGCGCACCAGGGGTGTTAGTAAGATCAAAGCCGAAGAACAGACACGAGATACGCACGCAGAAGTCCCTTTTTGCGATTTGCTGCCCTTGCTTGAGCCGACCGAGGTCCATTTTCGCGCCCGGTCGCTGTACTGCTGTCGTCGTTCAGAAAAGATCCAGACGCTGCTGTCTGACGTGACACGTACACATTGGGAGGAGTCGCTTCTGATTGTAAGTCCAGTCTCTCACGATTCCTGGGTAGCAGAGTCAAACGCCCGTTTCTGAAGACTGCTTGGAAACTCACCAAACGTCGGGAGTGAGCAGGAAATGAAAAAGACCCTTGTGGGTATCAAAGAGGGCCATGGCTGCGACAAGTCGGTCTCCTGCAGCCACGAGTGATGGATCAGGATCTTCGGTATCGTCGACGGGCCTGAGGACGTCATTCATCTCCTTCAGTTTACTCAAACACGAGTGCGGCTTTCCACTGAACAGCCAGTCGGTCATACGGTCGTCGAGGGAATAATAGCTCGTGAGAGATGCTTTGGTAAAGGCTTGAAGAATGGCGTCAGCAGATATACGGATCGTTTCCAGCTGGTGGCGAAGCCTCTCGGAAACGTCGAAGTTTTGGCCGTCTGCATAATCTAGCGCTGAGTCACGAAATGTCGACCGCTACATGGTGAGTCAAGTGAAAGCTTATCAATGCTATATCAATCGCAGAAAGTTGATACAGTCGCCTCGATAGCAGGTTTTTTTCCGATGTGCATGAGCGCGTCGAGCACTGTTGAGGGTCAGATCCAAGTATGTATTGGATATGAATTCTGAATCTTGACAGATCTCCCTCTCCAAAAGTATCATAGTTGGGCGTGTGTCGAAAACCATACCCATCTAATCCCCATTTGACCCTCTCTGAAGCAGAAAAAGAAAGGTATACATATACTTGTTAACCTGCATCATATCCAATGACCGGGTTGATAATGCCAGCGTTTGAGAGTTTGCGAGGACAACGGTTCTTCTCTTCCCCAACAAATCAGATCAGTCTTTGCGTTGGGTATCGAACTGGTTCAAACGCCGACTCGACAAGAATGGCTTGACCAGGGATCCCGATATGCTTGCGAATCCGATGCCTCTCGGTAACCTAGTCGATAAACTTTTCAACATCAATCTGGCCAGACACCGCCCGTACGATCTGGTACGATATCCTATTATGGTAGTCGTACAGTACTAACGAGCTGCCATTCACCATTCTTGCCGCTGCGATGATAGCTCCCAGCGATTGAGTACCAGTCCGGATCGAATCAGTCCTTGCGTTGGGTATCGAACTGGTTCAAACGCCGACTCGACAAGAACGGTTTGACCAGGGATCCCAATATATTTGTGAATCCGATGCCTCTCGGCAACCAAGTCGATAAACTTTTCGATATCAATCTGGCCAGACACCGCACAGCGGCGCCGAGGGGTACGTCATCTTAACATGTCCTAACGAGCTGCCACTCCATCATTCTGCCGCCGCGATGATAGCACCCAGTGATTGAGTGCCCGTCAGACATTGCCTCGAGCTACACCATCAAAAGTATCGCCTAGGTGATACCCGGTTCTACTATACCATGTATGTACGATAGTGGGCATGATCTAACACAGCATTTGGCCAGCACTCCGAGGCTTGTGTGTTCCTCGCTTGCTGCTTCATTCGGGCTGCGTCCTGTTGTATCACCTGTCCATTGGAAACCTTTATCGATTCATGTCGCAAAACTCGGCATACGCGAGCCAGTGTCCTGGGCGTACTTGTATCCCCAGTTCCAAACAGTGCAGCTTTGAAGCACCTGGGTGTCAAGTCAAACACCATGAGGCATGCCACTTGCTCGGCTATCGACATCTTCCCTCGCACCATTCGATCCAAGCCCAACGTGCATACGCCACTGTCATTTCCGAGGACGTTTGAAAGCACAGCCATGTATGTGTTGCAGACTCGATCCTTGGGCCAGAGTCTCAAGGTACTCAGTACTCGGTGATCAGTAAACGCAGTGCTAGGAAAGCATAAAACACGTTTACCCGGTCATGATTCAGATCATATTTATCCATTTACAACTTCGGCTGTCATCTAGGCCTGCGAGGTAGTCAGTGATTGGTAAACGCGTAGCCGTGCTGACAGAGCCCGCTCACTGCGGTCGGCAGGGGAATGCCACAGAGGCACCTTTTCATCACAGATTCACTAGCCGACACCTCGTGCAGTTGGTAGAGGTTTGGTGTAAGCGCTCAGGGATTTGGGTTACCAGTACGTATGGAGACAAGGCACGGCGGTATAGTAAGTACATACTTCTGGCCTGCAGCATCACGCAGCCTCAAGTCTATTCCGATCATTGAAGACACGCCGATGAAATCGCACTGGATCAGATTAGCAATACCCGGAGAGAACAGAGTACTTGATAAGACGTCGGTCAACTGTCCACATCCCGTTAAACCATGTGCAATGTGCCATGACAGTTTAGAAGCAGTGTATGCCGGGTATCAAGTGAACATCCATCCACTGATCTCAACAAACACAATCAACAAGTCGAGGGAATGGAATTCGCCTATTTATCGGCTTTTGGTGCGGGGACTTTTGAAGGTGCAGGCTGTACAAGACGCCTCGGAAGAGCACTAACAACGCTGCGGAGTCTGGTTCAGAACAAATTAGATCGAATCGCGGGTAGCAACTATCACGCGGGTATCCAGGAGGGCGAGGGCAGTGCGATCTAGGTCTTGGTATAATCGAAAGCTTCAACACCATAAAATCAGGGTGAAGGACAATGTTGGATGGTGATATACCTGGACAACGAGTGAGCCAAGGCTTGGTGGATCCTTGTGCAAAACGGAGTGAGGGAAATGCCGCGCTGATCGAGGATTGGAGACGATGGACCAGGCGCAGTACTTGCGTACAAACACAAACGTGAAATGTTCCTGCCGGTGACTGAAAATTCTGCCGGAGTAGAAAGTTAGATTGAACACAGGAAAAAACAATGTACAATCCTTTGCGGTTGTTTCCGTGAGTTGTCAGCGGGCCGGCGGTTTCACGTGGAAGGGACGGGCAGACAAGGCCGGCGTGGGAGAGTGTTTGGCCTTGAGCGCGTCATAAAAGTTGTCTTGTTGATCTTATGAGTTCTTGATGTCAATCTGACCCAACCCAAATGGCCACCAAACCGCCCACTCCTCCCCCGACCCTTCAGCGGGGGAAGGCCTGTCTTCGCTGCAGGTATTTCTCTTCTTTTACAACTTGATCACCACTGACAATTGCCCAGAAAACGGAAAATGGTCAGTCATTTGCACGCCAGCGAGTCGCCCTCACGCCCTTTTAGAGATGCGACGGCGTCAAGCCAGCCTGCCAGCAGTGTATGCGTGCAAAGAAGCCAGAGGCGTGCCAGTACGACGACGGCAAGGGAAAGACGAGAACGCAACTCTTGCGCGAAAACATTGAGCGTCTCGAACAGCGTATCAGAGAACTCGAAGATCCAGAGTACACTTCGCCATGCGTCACACTCCACGACCCACACGTTCACCGTCGCTCAGAGAGCTCCTCGTCCTCCCTCGTCGGCTCGCCCCGCAGCGCGGGCTTTTCCGCCCCTCATTCTCCCCTCCCGCCCTCTGGTACGCCTCCCGCTCGGGCCATCGTGTATTGCTCATCTATCCCAGGTTCTCCTTGGTTACAAGGCATTCCTTCGCCGTCCCCAACGCCCTTCAGCGATGCCTTTCACGTCGACCAACAGCCCCCCCTAGATTTAGCACAGATGCTGTAAATTTAATCACCCTCGTGTCCAGTCCCCCTCTCATCTGCGTTCACAGGGTCGATATCTTTGCCTCGCATCGCCATCAGTGCCTCCTGGGCCTCCACATGGCTCGTTTACGCGATTCTTTCACGAGGCCCTTAGCCGAACAGCACCATCCATGCCTCACAAACGCCATCTTCCTCTGGGCATGTCACGTTTCTCGTCCAGGTCCCCTCAGCGAGCACGAGTCCCACTATCTCAACCGCGCCCTCGACGCACTCAGCGACGCCCTCCAGTACAACAACCGAGTCCTCGACGTCATCCAGGCATCCTGTCTTCTCTCCCTCTACTTCTTGTCAAACGGACGCCCCTTTGAGGGGGGTTACCATGCCGCCGCCGCCGCCTCCCTGACCATGCAGTGCGGCCTCCACGGCGCAATCATGAACCACTCGTCCTTTGAATCTACCGGTGTCATGGGCCCCTTGAAGCTCGAGCCAGCCAAGGATGTCGTCGAACAGGGCGAGAGGGTACTCACCTTTTGGCAAGTCTTTGTTCTCGATCGTTGTTGGTCTGTCGTCCTCCAGAAGCCCGTGACCATCCCCGACGGTCCCGACGGATGCCTCTCTATTGTCATGCCCTGGCCACAGAGCATGGAGGAGTACGAATCGGTAATTTAATCCTCTGATCGTCTAGATGTCCATTTCTCACTTTGATGCGCACTAGGGTCAAATAGACGACTTCCATACCTTTTCGTCCACTCGGTCCTTTTTCGACGGTCAAATTTCAAACCTCGGCGGAGGCTTCTCCCCGCTCGCCCTCAGGGTGAAAGCATCTGCTCTCTTCCATCACGCCCATCAGTTGGCATCGTCCTGGGATCAGCGTACGCGCAGTGTCCCTGCAGGCTACCTCCATTCCTCTGATGATTACGCAGCGTTATCCCTTTCAAGTGCATTCATGGACGACTTTCAAACCTTGGAGCATATGATCGCACGTTTTCTCTCCACCCTTATCCCTGTTCACCAATTGGACGCCACCACTCCCGACGATAAGCATGCCTATCTGACAATACACACGCTTGCCCATGCTGCCATGATTCATTTGTATTATCCTTTTGGTCATGAAGATCCAGTTGCGTATGACAAGTGTCTTCGGGCTGCGCGCTGCTGTGTGTCCATTACCAAACACATTTCTGACGCCGAGTACGATTTTCTCGACCCGATTCTCGGTGTAAGTGTCTCGACCTTGTGCTATGCCGTCTCTGATCGAGTTGTTAGCCTTGCTGGACGTCTGCAATGGACACGCTGATTCGCGAATTGAACTTTGTCGAGACGTCTTGGCCCCTTGTCAGTAGCGCCGAGGTACGCAACGACATCAATACGCTGTTGTACGGCATGACCCGCCTGGGCTCACGATATCCATTGATTGGATACTCTCTGGCCAAAGTCCAAAAAAGACTATCGGGACTATAACTGGACTATTTTTTTTTTTTTGGTTCGGACTTGCAGTATTGAATTCTGACGTACTTTTGGACTATGCTTGGACTGCACACTATACGGACTCGAGAAACGGACTTGCTACATCACGGACATGGTACTTTTGACAATCTGTTAATCGATACGCTACTATATTTTTCTTATATCGTGCCATATCTCTTTGCTTTGGAATCCCAAAACAGAAACGGACTCTTTGTATCTCCACTTTGTAAATGCCAATGTCGCTGGCATCGTCCGTGTACTGCGAGTCGCCCGCCCCAACCGACGTCGACTTTCGCGGCGAGCCAAGCACGCGTAGTCGCACAATGCCGTCGGTAGGCGCCCAACTCCGTCGCCCAGGAATCGGGCGCAGCTTCTCGTCCGCCACGCACCCGCGTGCGCGCGCTAGTACAAATACCCACCACAAGCAAGACTGGTCGCTCTTTGAACAAATGATGGAAATCGAGTCTGTGCTGAGCACCGGCCCGGACCAGGCGCTCGAGTCGCCCGACGCCCGCTGGACATGGCCGCCGCTGCCCCTTCTGTGGAAGAACATGCTCAAGTGCGCCGTCGCCTACTTTCTCGCGTCCCTCTTCACGTTCCATCCCGCGCTCTCCCGCTCCTTTGGGGACCTCGCGTCCGGCGCTGGCGGACCGTACCCGTCTGCGCACCTGATCGCCACCATGTGCGTGCGCGGTTCTCTGCGGGGCCTTGGGCTGACGCGTGTCCTAGTGCGGTGTACTACAACCCCGCGAAGACGATCGGGGGCATGTTTGAGGCCGACTCGTTTTGCATGGTCGCGTGGCTCTATTCTGCACTCACGAGTCTCACCGGTCTCCACCTCTTTTGGTGGCTCGAGCTGAAGCCGGGCTGGGAGCTCGTGGCCGACTGTGTGCTCATCGCCTGGGTGGGGCTCATGATATGGGGTCTCACCTGGATGAAGGTCTGGATGGCCAAGCCGACGTTCAACTCAGGCACGTGTTCCTTCTCAGCCCCGTGCGCACCGCTCACATCACCCAGCGTGCTCCATGGCCGCCACGGTCCTCTTCATCGTGTGCGTCGCCCTCTCCTTTGTCCGCGCAGGCTGACCGACCCGGGACAGCGTGGTGCGGGAGGGCAACTGGGAGACCCTCCTCTCCGTCTCCTCCATCGTCCTCGTCGGCACCGCGATCTCCAACCTCGTCTGCTTCGCGCTCTGGCCGCAGAGCGCGACGTACAACCTCCAGGTCGACATGACCAAGACGCTCGACTCGTTTTCCACCCTGCTCGGCATGATCACCGGCACGTTTCTGCTCGAGGAGCCGATCCGCCAGCCGAGCCACGCGGCGATGCAGCGCGCGGTCGAGGACCACCAGGCGTCGTTTACGAGCCTCAAAAAGAGCCTGGCCGAGGCGCGCTCGGAGTGGTTCGGGGTGCTGGGCGAGCAAGCGCGGGTGCTGTCCAAGCAGGCGTATGGCGACGCCGTCGACAGTCTGACGCGGCTCGCGCAGCATCTGAACGGTCTCCGGAGCGGCACGCGCTTGCAGTATGAGCTCTCGAGGGCGCAGCGGGACGGTAAGCTCGTGGTCGGGGTGCGGGGCAAGGGCAAGACGACGGACGATCCGGAGGAGGCGTTGCTCCGCGCTGCGGCGGACATGTTTGGGGATCTGGTGGACGACGTCGGTCCGCCGCTCAAGGCGCTTTCGGTGAGGCCCTTGTTGTTGCGTGCTGCGTTTTGTAACGGTCATTTGCAGAACGCGTGCATGTCGTGTCTGACACATTTACGAGAGGCGTTTGTGAATAGCCAAAACTCGGGACAGTACACGATGATGCAGCCCCAGGATTTTCACCAGATCATCGAGGGGATCGAGCGCGCGCTCGTTACGTTTGAGAGCACCTCGAACCACGCCGTCATGCGTTTATACAGGCAAAGCAACTTTGCATACGAAGACAATGCGCTGTTGGCAGAGAGCGAGCATGAACACATCTTTCTCGTCTACTTGTTCGTGACAATCTGTCCGAGTCGTGTGCTGATCCTCAAGGCTGTCCAGTTTCATTTTTACACTACAGGAGTTCGCCGGGGAGTTGATGTCCCTTACAGATGCGATGCGACGAATTTACGCAGTGGAGTTAGCCAGGTTCTCCAGACAAAACTGGTTCAAGCGCTATTTCATCCATGGTCCAAAATCGCTCGTTTCGTACATCAGGACGTTCCCACGACAAAGGCGATCAGAAAAGACGTCGCGGGCTCGTTTGCGTCGCATCTGTGAGTGCATCGGGTCGTTTTTATTTATTCGAATTCAATCGACTCCAGCGATGTATTTCAACGCGGACGAACGTCATCCCAAGGTGTCGTTCCCAAAAGTACGGCCACATGCGCCAGACACGTTGCAGACGCCAGGCCGGTCGAACCTCACCCTCGTCGAACGATGCCTCCGATCTCTATGGGACCTTGGAGATTACCTCAAAGACCGTAACATCAATTACGCCTTCAAAGTCGGCATATCTACCGCGGTCTTGGCCGCACCTGCCTTTTTCGATGCCACACGTCCGTTGTTTACGGAATACCGGGGAGAATGGGCACTCATATCTGTGAGTACATTGATCCAGCGGGGTTTTAGAGGGTTTTACGATTGCAGTGCTTTGTGGTCATGTCCCCCACGATTGGTGCGGTACGTGGTTGCGCCACCCGTTGATTCGGATCTGCGCTGATCTCATCTGACCTAGACCAACTTTCTGGCGGTCCATCGTGCGTTGGGAACCCTGTACGTCGTCTCTCATGCGGGTCGGGCTCTATTGACCACCAAGAGCACAGGTTTGGTGCCGTAGTCGCTGCTGGGATATACAGTCTATTCCCGGAAAACGGCCTTGTACTCTCCGTCTTTGGCTTCTTTTTCTCCTTGCCGTGTTTCTACTATATCGTGGCCAAACCAGAGTATGCGACCACCGGACGCTTCGTGCTTCTGACATACAATTTGACGTGCCTGTATGCGTGCGTGTGTCGTTCTTTGGACGGTCTAGACCTGACCTGACCATTTTTGTCAGATTCAACATCCGAGAGGAGAATGTGCCCGTGCTGCATATTGCGTACCATCGTTCGACGTCGGTCACTGTCGGCGTGATATGGGCGTTGATCGCTTCACGTCTGTGGTGGCCGTCCGAAGCCAGGCGTGAACTAGGCAAAGCCCTCGGCGAGTACGTCCTCCTCTTTGTGTGCGCATCGAGACTGGATGACGTTGCAGGTTTTGTTTGAACATGGGTTGGTTATACACGCGTTTAGTCGTGGCCAACTCGGGTTTGGTCGATTACACCGACGACGGTGCTCTCCAGAACGGAACGCCAGACGAGAATACCGCGATGCTCTCCAAATCGGCCAGTGCGCAGCTCAGTCTCTCGATCCACGAGTTTATGGCCATGTGAGCGATGCTGAGCGGGTGGGGTGGGGTATTGCTGATGGCCGAAAGGGAACTTCATCTCCAGATCAAGCTCATTGAGCTGCAGCGTTTGCTGGCGCAGACGCAACACGAGCCGCGTCTCAAGGGCCCGTTTCCGATCATGCTCTATCGCTCGATATTGACGAGTCTGCAGACGATATTGGATAGGCTGCATAGCATGCGCTGCGTGACCACACGAGAGGAATGGTGCGTCGTGTCTCTGTCACCTTTGAAACGCCTCGAGCTGGACTGTTTTCCAGGTTCACAGTGAGTGTGATGTTGCGGACAGAGAATGCACGTGTTGACACGCGTAGACGGTGCGCAGGGATTTTATTCTTCCTGTCAGCAAGGAGCGACGGGAGATGGTCGGTAACATCATTCTCTACTTTTCGACGCTGGCCTCGGCGTTCCGTTTAAAAGCGCCGCTGCCGCCGTATCTCCCTCCCGCCGAAAAAGCCCGAGAATGCTTGGTAAGCTCGGCCTGTCCTTTTCTGGCATCGAACTGAGACGCGCAAAAGGTGGATGCGATCAGGAAACTGGAGGTGGTCAAGAACCGGGACGTGCATGGGTCCAGACAGCTCTTGTTCTTTGCGTACGCGTTGACGATGAAGGGGGTCACGGACGAGCTCGAGTATCTCGGGCGGACGTTGCAGGAGGCGTTTGGCGTGATTGGGCAGCGTGTGGACGAGTTTGAGGAGCTGTTTGGAGTGGAGGTGTGATGGAGGCGCATGTAGCATACCTGTAAGATTGGAGACCCTGAACGAGTGTCCATGATCGGGCGTGTCTTCCTGCTGGCAGTCGCGACGTGAACAGCGACTTTGATGTATATACATGAGGCAGTATCATAAAACCGGGCGGATCAACGACATGATCCACGGGCGCAGTGCCAGAACCTAAAGGGCTCAAGGATCAGGCATGCTTGGGGGCGATGCGTAGTGATAGTTTAACGGTGGCGCAAGGACTGCATTAGGAGTGGGTCAGTCATGACAGGTCTACAACAGTGCGACTGGAAGCACAGTCTGCGAGTAGTCTGCGACACTGAAGACAATTACGTTCCTCCCCTATTTAGTCTGAATGTTACAGCCCAAAAACCTGTAGCGACGTGTTGCCGAAGTCTCTGCAGTCTTTACTGTCTTCTCGGCTAACTGCTTCACTGAAGTTTAGGGGTGGGCCAGGGTTCTGCAGTGGGTCGCGTGTCCAAAGTGCTTCTGTGAAAACCACACGCATCCTCAACATCCTCATGCGGATCGTCGATGCTAGAGTTTGGGGGTGCGAGGTTCACGGGAATCATGCGCATGTTGGAGAAGACGATGCCCGATGCGTAGGCTTATCAGCTTGTATAGATCGCCGCCAAACGGGGATCATCGGCAACCCGTAATTATTCACGTTGAAGATAAGCTGTCAACACCTTTTGTGGGGAGAGGTGGGGTTGTGGGTCGCGATGCCTTGCCAAGAAGCGTCCAAGATTGCGCCGGAACCCTATTGGCGGAGTCGGCGCAAGGTCGGAGGAATGGCAAGGAGGGCAAGAGAGAAGCGGAAGGGGAGGAGTTTGCAAGGGGTTTTATATAACCTTATGGCGTTGGTGTGGAGAGCTTGCTGTGTGCAATTCGCCGTTCTTCTTTGAAACGCCCTCCTTGCGAGTTTGCTGCGCCAGGTTTTGCGCTCCCCTTGACTCACCCTCTGTTCTTCTTGTGTTTCGTCCACAAGCTTGAAGCTCTCTACACCCATGTCGATGCCACAGGACGCGAAAACGAGCGATTCTGTCGAAATCCCTGTCGACGCAAACCCGCCCGCCCCAACACAAGCCCAAGGTGGCAACGTAGAGGTCGCCGTCGAGATTACAGGTTTGTCCTCTTCGCCACTCCCATTCTCTCTCATTCTGTTTCGCGAAACAGACATCAAAGCCAGCGGTCTCCCCGCAAAAGTGGGCTTTTTCAGCGGGCTGTTCTACGTGAGAGTGAAAGGCGGCAAAGTGCCCCAAAGGACAAAGACAGCAAAGTATACCAGAGGAGACGAGTTCGTAGCGCATTGGAACGACACTGTCCAGCTGTACGTCGTCACCCTCCTCTGAAGGACAACGTCAGATAATGCGTGTTACAGGTCGGGCCTCGAGTCGTCCAAGGTCGAGATCGAGGTATACGCGCGACGGTTTCCGTTTAGTTACAAGATCATCAAGAAGACGGAGAGCAAGGAGAGCCTGGCCGACTTGCTCGAGCATGCCGAGATCCGTATGTCCCGTCCCTTTCCTGCTCCTCTCTCTCCTGATCGGGCTTGGGCACGGGTACGACAGCGGTCGAACTCGAGCTGCTCGAAGAGGGTCAGGCTGCAGGGAGGCTCGTGTTCAAGATTAGCAAGAATAACAGTGGGGTCGCTGAAGACGACACGCCACCGGACGTGCCGAGCCCAGCGACGCCAGCGTCTGTCCCGGAAAATCTAGAACAAGTGGCCTGAACGCACGCGTGGTCATTCCATGCCCCTGTATGTATGTGTGGTGCTTCGTCGTGGCGTTGGGAATGTGAATTTGACTGCGCCTCAGGGATAATGTCCGTCACGGAGCTCGTCAAAGCGATCACCGCTCGCGCAAGCCCTGACTCACAGGGCTATGAAGCTTCGCTCTAACACATTGCGCCGTGACGAGTGCTATGACTCCTTTCTTTCGTTTTTACTTGCACAATTCATGGACCTGTATTTTTCTTGGGGTTTGGAAATCTACGCTTGGAGATAATACCATTGATAGTTGTACATACCCTCTATTACACTCACCATTTGTCACCCTTTTGAAAGCTCAAGTTATTAGGTGAGAATTCAGCATGGGATGATCTGGAAATTAGGAGTCCAATCACAGAGTATGAGCTAATTGGCGTCTTGGCGTGATCTAGTTCTTGTGCATGGTGAAATGATGCGAACCGTTGCCACGTCACAGATTGTGTCGTGCGCGCTTGTCGGCCACACGCACATGCTCCGCGTGTATTTTTACAACGCGGCGTTTTAGTGACTCTATTGAAAAGCAGGGATCACTAAACCCTTTTGTGGA
>JBBPOH010000519.1:0-12730 GCA_038091335.1 Phylloporus arenicola | reverse complement strand
GTGTTTGTCGGGTCGCAGGGATATCGAGTTCTGGTTCTGGTTGAGCCATCCTCGAGGCATGTGCATGAAGTGCTGGAGTAGTCCCACCTTGGTCACATACTTTTCTAGACAGGTAATCCGGGTTGTTCCACGCTGGTGCCCGTATCTCATCAATCAGTAAATCACTCATGCGTGTTAGCTGGGTGCTGTTATCGGCCTGAGACCATAATTGCTCCTGGCATTTTAGACAAAGGTGCACTCGTACAAGCACAAATGGCGTACGTCGTCAGAGGCAGAGAAAAAAGAAAAAGGAAACTTGTGTACTTCCACCCAGAATGCAAACCACCTCGCCTTGCAGGAATATAGTGAGCATAAAAGGTCAACGACCCACAGGTGCCGGTGCACCCCGACGTGGTCGTCCTCCTCGGCGACTTCCGCCCCACCCGCCCACATACGCACCCGGCCCCATCAGCCCAACACCCCCAGGCTCCCCAAACGTCGCTACATTCTTCTCCCGTTCCTCCTCCCTCCGATTCCGGCCCCCTCGTCGTCCACCTCCACCCCTTGTAGCCGGTGGCACCCCCTGTGTCGAGGACGACAACGAATCAAAGAAGGACTTGGTCGGGTTATACGCTCGTTCCTTCTCCTCTTCCTCCTTACTTATATCCCCTTCCGAAATCACACTCTCACCTTCTTCCTTAGGCTTCTTGGGCACAATGGCCGACTTGTCAAAACGCGCGTTGGAGGTTTCAAAGTCGAAATCCGTTGGGGGTACTTTGATTTCGTGCGTCTTTATGGTCGGTCCGTGTCCACGACGACCACCTCTGCCAATAGGTCCATTTGTTCCACGCAAGTCGCCGATCGCACGTTCAACAGACTCGAGAGACGCAGCAGCCGTTTGTACGGGGTTGGTAGGACGACGGCCATTGGCACTCGTGCTTGGTACATCAGCGGGAGGAATAGCCGCGACTGGCTGTGGTTGGGGCACCTCCGGAACCACATGTGGTTGCTGTATGTAGGGAACAGGCGGGGGTTGTTGTGGAGGTGGTGGCTGGGGAACTGCTTGTTGCTGATACGGAGATCCATACGCCGGATACTGGGGTGGTGGTATTCCAGGCGCGGATGCCTAACACCATACACGTAAGTAAACTAGTCAAGTAGCAGGGTAGGAGGTGATATGTCAGAAGGAAGGCAACGGAGGTATCCACACGAGGTTTATGCGCTCTCGGATACGGAGTCGGTTGACTCTTTACATCCGTCATGCTTCATCACATGGAGCATGGCTAAAGACGCGAGGAATGAGACACGCACCCCTAGCACAGCAGGATCATCATGCACACTGCGGCGCGGCGGCGGTTCATCAACAGCCAAATCTTTTACTTCAGAAGCGCGAAAAATGATGTATTGGTAGGGCTCTTGAACAGGAGGGATAAACTCGGCGGGGGGTCTGTGGCACGTAATTAGTATGGAGGTAAACGAGCCTATGACATCCAAGGAAGACAAAGAACAGCACTCACTTTCGCGATTCCGTACCCATCGAGAACACTACAGGTAGCACACCAGTTAGAGGGACGCTTTCAAAAAAGGGCAGCGACACGCCGTACCATTCGAAAGCTGGATCGTTGAGGCAGCTGGATCAATACCAGCGAGAATGCCGCGGTATCGAACATCAGAATGAGAGATGAGAGATATAGGTTTTCTGCACGCATCGTCCGTAACAACGTGAGTAGTGCTCAAAAAATAAACACGAGACATACCCAATGAAACTAAGGGCCATGGTAGTCTGGGAGCGTGCAGAGGGATGAAAGAAAACTTGAAAGAGTTACTTCTGCCTTTGGCGGCACTGCCTGTGATGCGTGCGGGAAATTCCATCTCCGCTTCAAATCGAAGCCGTTGATCGAGCTGATCAAGATCTCTCTTGTCCGCAAGGATCGCTACGATTCACAAGGCATACAACAACGATGGCAATAATACAGAATACATGCGCATCGTAAATTATTCGTAATATGATGCCAATCCACAGCCAGCACAAACATATTTGTCTCCTGGAGAATATGACGATGCGCGATGGATAGGAAAAAAAACTTAAATTAGACGTGAATACGATGGTCGAGAACGTGGAGAATGAAAAGATGAGCATGTTGCACGCGAAAGCTTGATGAATAGACGTAGAGCATGGTCTAGTAGAGCTACGATCGTCCAACGACGCCTTCTGTTGCAGTGTCCATGGTCACCTTTTGTCGGCCGTCTCCAGCTGGGATCACCACACCGCTTAAATGTGGATCGATCGAGTCCGATGGCGGCCCAGACCCCGGTGTAGACGTCGGTGTGGACGTCGCCGTGGTCGATTCTGCAGGGTTAAAATTCCGAAAAGGGGGAGGCACCTCGAGCGAACGCTGAAAACGGGCACGAAAATCATGGGCATCGGGTGGCGGTTGCTCAACAAAACCATTGGCAGAGGGGTCATCCATATCTGGGAAAGGGGGCCCAGACGGCCCAGTTGCGGATCCATCGGCCGCCTTTGCAGCTTGTTGCGCAAACATACGCCGCTACAAAAATACTTCGCCGTGAATGAAACGATGCCCTGCGCCAGCGAGGGACGTACCTGTTGATCCCACTGGTCGAATGCATCTGCGATGATGGGCTGTAGCACAGCAAGATCCTCGTTCGTAATGGAGAACATCCGCAACACCTGCTGCTTCCAATCCGGGTACCAGGAAAATGGCATCATCAACTCCGACACAAAACTCTGCCCACCCGTCAGTAGCGGCTGTGGAAAGGACGGATCCTGTGGGTTCATTGGGTGGGGGTGTAGTTCGGGTGGCATCACCTGGAACTCGCTTTGTCCATTCACGCGGAATTGGACTTCTTCCATACCAGGCAGCATCTCGCTCGACATGTCGAGACCGAGTTCCCTCATTTTGCGCTGCTTCACAAGGCTGCGGTGTTTTCGTTGTCGCTCCCGGGCAGCGGCACGGACGCGTTCCCTGCGTACGAGCTCCTCTGGGGAGAGCTCCTGACCAGTAAAGGGCTGAAGAGGGGCCTGTGGTGGCTGCGGAGGAGGTTCTGTTGGTTGTGGATAGGACATTGCAGCATTCAGATTATTGACATGACGGTCACGCTCTCGCTTTCTGCGCTGCCTTTCTGCCGCCTTCTCCCTTTTTTGTTTCTGAGCAGGTGATTCATTCTCCCTTGAACTCCGTTTGCGCGAAGAAGAGACCGGTGATAAAGTGCTCTGGGAGGGACTGTGGTGGACAACTGGATCCATTGCATTCATAGCCAGCTTTAAGAAGGCGGCGCAGTGTGACGGGTTCGTTACGGCGGCAGGGGAGTGACGGAGGTCGTGACAGTGGGTGACCAGGTGCGAACAAAATCATGTCTTTCAGGTGGCGTGAGAAATACAAGATAATTAAAAAATAAATCTAATTGAATGTTTTCCCTCCTTTGCGCAGCATGCTCTCCCGCCCAGGACCAACACCAATCCACTCTATCGGAATGCTCAAGAATCTCTCAATAAACTCGACATATTTCTTGCAATTGTTCGGGAGATCCTTGTAGCTCGTCGCAGACGTGATGGGCGTCTGCCAGCCAGCAAAGGTCTCATACACCACTTCCACCTTCGACAATATTTCCAGATTGGCTGCCAGCGATGTTCAGTTCCATTTTCCCAAAACGTGTCCTGGCACCCACCGGGAAAATGCGAAAGTTCTTTGCCGTCCACAATGTACTTGACACCAACCTTGATTTCCGGAAGCTTGTCCAACACATCCAGTTTGGTCAAGTTCAATGCGTCATACCCATTGATGAGGCATGAATGCTTCATGACTACAAGATCCAGCCAACCAGCACGGCGACGACGTCCAGTCGTCGTGCCATATTCTCGACCGACTTCTTGAAGGTGCACGCCAATGTCCTAACGGCTTACTCAGAAACAATGTGGTGAATGCGTGAATCAACTCACGTTGAGCTGCTCGGTGGGGAACGGGCCACCACCAACACGGGTTGTGTACGCCTTGACGACACCAATCGCAGTCCCGATGGCCTTTGGAGGTATGCCAAGGCCAGTGCAAACACCGCCAATAGTGGTAGAGGAGGATGTCACATAAGGATATGTTCCAAAGTCGATATCGAGCATCAGGGCATTCGCGCCCTCTGCGAGAATCTTTTTATGCGCTGCCAGAGCATCATGAATATACGCGACACTGTCTATGACGAATGGTTTCAACCGTTCAGCCAGGTGCTGCAGGGAAATGTGATCGTCAGAGACGGTATATTATAGTTCCATATGGACCCGCCTTGTATCGTATGATCTCGCCTTCCGTATCATACTCGAAATGACCATAGCGCTTAAAGCGTCCCTCTACAATTTTTCGGAATTTTTCGGCGAATGTGTCATGATCAAACAGATGGTGTACACGAAGACCGGAACGAGACGCTTTGCCAGAATACGCAGGGCCAATGCCCCTCTTGGTAGTCCCAATACTGTAGCGACATCAGATTGTTATCGTGGTACAACGAAGTCGCGCAGACCTTGAACCGCCCAGTTCTACCTCTTTTAAACCGTCGACAATCTGATGAAAGTCGAACACGAGATGCGCTCTATCAGAAACAAATACACGATCGGAGCATCGGAGGCCTGGCTACCGTTAGACAGCATGTCAAGATGCTACATCTATCCTTACCTTGCTTCTCCAGAGCATCGAGCTCCTCGAAGAACGAAGGGAGGTGAAGTACCACGCCATTTCCGATAATTCCAATGCATTTAGGATTGACGATGCCTACACGCGTAGCGGATATGATCAATCTCTATGATATACGTCATGCCATCGTACATACCACTTGGGAGTAAGTGAAAGGCATAGGTAATTGGGGTCTTCTCTGGGCCTGTGGGAACGACGATGGTATGCCCAGCATTGTTACCGCCCGCACAGCGTGCACAGATGTCGACTTGAGCAGAGAGGATATCAACGAGTTTACCCTTGCCTTCGTCACCCCACTGTGCACCGAGAACGACGGTCACTGTGTTGACCATGAGTAGTGCGCTAAATATTGAAACGAAAACGTACCAGGCATGACCCTGTTATACTCCCCAGACAATCGGTGAGAGTCGTGGTAGAAAACAAATTGGAAACCGATCCGAGTCACGACGCCGGCCGACATATCATTCGACCGAAAAGGCAATTTACCCGCCCCAGCGAAAGTACTTGGTCTTCGTTGATAGCCACATATGCCGACCTTCCAGTCTAGCCCACTCAATTCGTCGCCATTGCATAGAAGACTCCAGCGACACCCAGCACTGTTTGGGCTACCATTCATACTCATCATGGTCGGCGCGTCGTTTGGTCTCCAGTCCTTTACGCAGACGCGCTATGACTTGCACGACAAGAAAATCAAACAGGCAAGCACTTGACAACATTTCGTACCTGCTCCTCACTCTGTACAGGTGTCTCGAGAGGAAGCCCTCGGACTCGACAAGTCAAGGAAAAAATTCGATATTCGAGAAGAGTACTTTGTGCGTGAATCAGCCTCGTCAGAGGATGGTGCTAAATGTGGGATAGAAATTGAGCGCAATGGCTGAACAAGAGTGGGAGCCTAAAAGAATTGCTCGGCCGAGGGACGTGCCAGAGTGGGGTGTACCCCCGACTCGTCTTGATGTATTTCCGGACCAGCTCCCTGATGCCAAATCCAAGCCATGAGGCAGCAATCGTAATCACGGGGTTGGCCGTTTCGTCATTATGTGACGAAAGAAGTATTCGTTGCCAACGACGTCGTGCTCCCTTGTTGGCCCTATGGTTGGTGGTTTCACTTTTCCCAATTTACGGATCAAGTCAGATGCCATACTTAGGGCCATTGCTCCACTAACAAGCCATATGCGAATATTTGAATCGCGTCTATCTTCGCTCATCTGATATGGGCACGCGCCAAATTAGAGTTTACCAATGAGCTTGAACTTGTAGAGCAGTTTGTTTGATATGTACATTTTGGACCTGCCATAAGAAAGTGCTTCCAAGACACCAACGTAATTCGTTGACAAACTCTATCCAATTTCTCCAAGGTTATGAACAGTCTCAGCCTTTCAATCACCACGTTGCTTCCTGCGCCCACGCTCGCGACCGAGCTAGGTGAATTGCCGTCAAAGGCCGCAGCGAGCGCAACGTCCTTGGTGCTCTCTCCATCCTTACGTTTAGTTTGATTCCCCCCCAGCTACTTTGAGACTTTGACCCAATTTCTGACAAGGTATGTCTACTATCGCATTGTAGCTGGCGCTTGTCGAAAAACCTATTATCTGGTATCACAATCGCAGGCACGATGAGTGTTACCAACGTTTCCAGATCCATCCTACCACTCGAGCGACACGAGTTCCCATTGTCGGCGACGATAGGGGGTGTTGATGTCTCGCTCAAGTGCCCTGCATTGCGTTACCCCGTTTCTAATAGCGGGTTGACCTTGATCTTCACTCATGGCGTCTCCGGCTGTAAGTACCGATCTGCTTTAGACTGTGTCTTCATCATGTTACCATGCCGTCTAGATAAGGAACAGTACCATCCAACCATCAGCCGGTTGCTCAACCTGCGAGACAGAGCTACCTATGGCATTCGTGAAATATGGTCGATCGACTTTCCCAATCATGGCGAGGCGGCCGTCCTCAATCGCCGTGTCCTTGACGAACACAAGGCAAACGGGACACAGCAAAGCGGTATCGACGGGATCTGCAGTGAGTCCCATCTCGTCTATCGGGTTACCAAACACTCACCAAACTATCCTACCAGCTACCTTGGACTGCGCAGTCTACCTGAATGCATTTCTGTCCTTGCCGCGTTTTCGTGGACACACCTTCATC
This sequence comes from Phylloporus arenicola, assembly GCA_038091335.1. Taxonomy (NCBI): domain Eukaryota; kingdom Fungi; phylum Basidiomycota; class Agaricomycetes; order Boletales; family Boletaceae; genus Phylloporus; species Phylloporus arenicola. The sequence goes on along the minus strand of JBBPOH010000519.1, from coordinate 5,910 downwards.
GGTTTGGGCCACTCAGGTGCCTGCACCATCTGGTGCGCCGTGTCTTGATCGTCTATACCTTTTTCATAATGGTTGTTGATTCCAGGATCCACGCACTGACCAAGTTTGCGCCGGCGCACTATCCGCACGCACTCATCTTCCTCGAGCCGACGCTCATGTTCCCGTCCATGTCTCCCACGGATCCGCGTTCGATCCACGGTGCGGCCAACGTCCGACGCGCACGCGCTAAACGCGACGTATGGGTCTCCCGGAAAGAGCTGAGACACTGGCTTATGCAACGCGGAAGGAACAGTTGGGCCCGGTGGGACCCGAGAGCGTTCGATCTGTATGTGGTATGTGATCAGCATCTAAGGGGTAGGAACGTTCTTTCTATGGTTTTAGGAACATGCATTCGAGGAAGTGACATCACCGGAGCGGGGCGTGTACGTCACCCCGAAACTGCGCAAGGACGAGGAGGCGCCATTGTACGCGTGCCTGGAGCACACGATCGAACCCTCGCAGCTTGCTGCGGTGTGTACAGCATTCAATGTGGTGGGAAAACGGGGCATACACTTCATTTGGGCCGATTTTGAGGAATTTATGTACGTGGGAGTACTTCGTTGGTTACATCTCCCTGAAGCGGTTTTCCAGATCGAAGGATGCCAAGGCAGATATATTGGATGCAGCTGAGCATCGAGTGAGGACACAGCGCACGGTCAAGGGGTCTGGTCACCTCGTGAGTCCACTTCGGCTGTTTGAGTTCTTAGTGATGACCTTCAATTAGATTCCACAGTTGAAACCAGATGCGCTTGGAGACGCGATGCATGAGGTGCTCGGACAGATTGGGAGTGGAGTTAGGTCTTTTCTCTGATCATATACCTCTGTACACGTGTTACACTATTTTCTGTACACACCACCGCTATGTATCATCGCTTTTAGAGGGCATCTATAGCATCACTACGATTGGTTCCTCGTAGTCTGGTGACCAGACCTGTCTATGAGGCCCCAAGGTTTGGGTAAGCGGAGGGGCAAAAGCTTCGCCCCGAACTTCCTAGACGGGCTGGTCACCAGACTAGGTTCCTCGGTGTCAGTCTGGAATTGAACAGCGCCCTAAGCACTACAATTGGCAGTCCTCGTGTTGGCCGACGACGAGCGCTGTTGGAACCGTCACAGCACACGACCACGCCGTCAAGGCCTTCTGATCGGAACCAACCATGTTACGCAGAATGTCCTGCCAGGTGCCACAAAGCACCGGGCTCGACTCGCCCTCAGCAGAATCACCCCCCAGCTCCCCATCCAGCCAGAATCAGCTCCTTCACCAGTACACTTCTGGTAGCAGATTCACCGAAGGCTCCGTCTCTGCTGTGATCAGTGAAACAGCAAGCGAGGCCTTATCGCTCGACCCTAGCATCCAATATGTGCCCCACTGGCGGAACCTGCACAAGCAACCCGCTAGGCTCCAAAAATTTCGTCGCACCACTGCCCCACCGTCTCACATCGGCCCCGGGGACGATGTCACGGACGACTCTTGGTCCGTCGTGACAGGTAGCTCATGGACGGTACGTAGACATGCGTTGCTATTGTGGCGCACACTCATCGTGCCTCGATCGCTGCACAGATGGCAGATTTGTCGGTGCCAGAAGGCACAGTGGCGCCGCTGCCGAAGCGGTCGGTCTCGTTCTGCCCCACGTCCCGCACCGCCGAGTCGTTCTCAGAGGACGCCCGGCTGCGGCTTCGGTCGACCCAGAGCCCTACGCTCTTCCTCCTCCGCTCTGTTGCGTCCGATAAGAGTGCGCTCGTCAAGGAGGTCTTGCACACCTCCTTCCCCGCCAACCTTGATCTCATGCGGGACATCATCCCCAAGCGAAACGGGCTCGTGGGTACCGCCATCGAGGCGTACAATAACCATCGCAAACTGATCATCCGTCCGGATGACGTCTGGCTTTCAATCATGACCCAGTTTAGTTTCTTCGTCAATGGGAACTCGGAGGCGCTGCGCAAGATGTTTGTCGCTCACGAGGGGAAACGCGAGTTGGTGGTCGAGTGGGGCGGCAGTCGATTTGGGATGGACACGCCGCTCATGATAGAACGTCTGATGGCGTTGATGGAAGAAAAGATCACCGACCCTTCCCTCCGCGAGTGGCTCATGCCCGATTTCACGACGACCAAGGATGTGGATAGAACGACGTGCGCGATCGTGATGATGGGCATGATGAAGAACTACTTTGCATACAAATTTAACCTCCGGTGTGGTATCCCCAAGGTCACGCTCGAGGGGGAAAAGCAGGACTGGGAGAACATACTTACCCGTATCGAACAGCTCAAAAAATACGGTATCCAGACCATCGCGTGGTACCACCTTCTCCGACCTATCATCACCCGCTTCATCAACGCCTATGATGAACCCGATCATCCTGACAACCTCGATTTCTGGAACAAGATTGCCCATCGCGAATTTGGAAGCGGTCCACAATGGCTCTCGGGTTGGATCACCGCGTTTTGCGTCTTCAACGAACGCGGTGAATGGCAGGGCAACACGCTCAACGAGGAACGCGTTCGGGAGCACGAGCCCAAGAAGCTCCTCCGGCCTGCTGATCCGCTCCAGCTCACTCCATCACAGTTTGCTGCGGTGTACATGGAGCGCGATCGCGACCGCGCGCCGTACCTGGCGTTGGACGGCTTCCCGTACCCGACGATTGACAGCCAGGACATGCCGTGTGGATATGTGTCCTTGGACGTCCTGTTGGACGATAATGGGGACGTGATGGAGACCATGTTCATCGCCGGTTCGATCGGCTCGCAGATTTGTTCGACGGAGAAGACAGAGTTGTTCCGGAACGGGTTGAGGGATACGGTGCGCCCGGTCACGGCGTGGTGGCTTATCGTCAAGTTGAAGGAGGGGGAGAAGATCCCAGGCGACGATTCGGATGATGACTAGGCTGACATGAGTGTCCTGGTCACCGGTGTGTATCAATTTTCTTTCTCGCTTGTATTTGTATCTTTGTTTTTGGCTTATGCTTGCTATCTTGTATCGTGTACAAGTTTGTTTGAGATTCATAGCATGTATGTTTGATTCAAAAGACTAGCTATTCTGTCGTGTACGCAACGAGATGTACCGTTACCTTTGATATTGAGTTGGTAGTCGCCCACACTGGTGTACATATGGAAATCGAACCCAACTGCTCAAGCGCTCAGATTAGTTATTCGAGTTCGATTGGAAAGCCTCAAGAGGGCCCTTGGTAGTGACACGAGTTGATGACTAGTTGTTTCAAGGAGGAATGAATCACTCCGGGGGCTGTTTCAGAGTAATCAGCACTGTCGAAGTAACTGACATGCATAGATAAATAGATAGTTCTTGTCTCCCATCAAATCAAAGGTGATGTAGCCAGGCATCGAAATCTGTCACCACGCGGTCCACCAACGCACGAAAAGGCACCGCACCGTGGAAAGGGATCGAGTCGCCAACGAGTAACACTTTGGCGGGCCCCTCGAGCATCAGACTGCTGCACGTGATAATCCATATCATCGTCCAGACCCGCCCTGCCACTCCGCCCACCTTCTTCCCTGTCAACCGATAAAACGCCTGCTCAGCTAGTACTCCAGGAGCCATCATCGCGAACGCAGTAAACAGTCCCCAATCTTTTGATTTGCTGTTGAATCCGAGCATTAAAATGTCGTGTAGGACTGCCGATGCAAGGAATGCGCCGAGAACGGTGCCCGTGCGACCAAGGAAGAGAGAGAGCGGGTAGCCACCTAGAAAGAGGAAGAAGCGGCGGACCCATTGGTGCCACCTGCGGCCCCAGAAGTCGCCGATTGAGGTAGCGCGCCATGGGGCGTCGAATGCGGGGGGCCATTGAGCAGTGTCTTGTTGCAAAAAGACAACGCCAAGTATGGTAATTAGATCGTAAGGTATCCGCAAGACAGCGTAGATCATGAACCCTGTAAAGGCAGTCATGATGCCCACTCGAAGGTATCGCAAGAAGAGAGGAAGGGTATCGTCGAAGATGACCACATCTTCGACGGTGGGCCCGGTACCGGAGAACGACAGGATTGCCTGATAAGAGATACCCCAGACGAATACGTGCACGACTGCAGAAAGGAGCGTCCAGAAAACAAAAGAGGTGCGGTTCTTTGGACGTGTTTCAGTCGGAATGTACAGTCCATGTGACCAGTTCCATCCAATACCGCGCAGATTCGTAGTGAGGTCGAGAGCATCCATGATGATTGATGGTGAACTATTTTCAGGACGGAAATGTCGCACTAGGTGCTCTTTTTCCAACGCCCAGTCGAGTGCACGAGCGGTACTGACGACCATAGTGTTCTGGAGGTGAGTATTCGTGAGTGATGTTGTCAGAGTTTCATGCCGAAAAACACTGACAACGAAAACAGCTTGGACGATTTTCCCCTCAGGCTTGCCGGGTGACACCTCCACCGAAGCTATTGCACGCAAAGCCAACAATGCGATGATTGGCCATAATGCAATTCGTGCAAGGCGCGAGTCGGGCGTGATAGCCAATACTGCCATAACGAAGCTGGAAACTATATGTGGAAGGATATACCATACCAACGTCGATATATTGATAGGGACCCGTGATGATGGAACTCTAAGAGCATCCCATATAGACAGCATAGCGAAGGAATAAGTATTGGTTCATCTCCACGAACGATTGGAAACTTATCAATGGTCTATGGAAGGCAGTGTTGCGTTCCCTTTTTCGGGCGATTGAAACAAGGCAACGCAAAAAGCGATGAGGACTGGCAAGGTTTTCCTGACTTAGTCTGAGTCTGTCCATTCATGGTGATAGTACTCCAGATACATTGCCTGTGGCTAACTTGTGGCTTACTGGGGGAGAGACGTACAGCAGTTTTACAGAAATGCTGGGTCCCGACTCCCGCGACCGTCCTTTGATTTTTGACGGGGCTTAGTGACAACACCCAGCGTTCACCCCTTCTAACAAGGGCGTGCGTAAATGCATTTTTCCTCGGACCGATGGCCTTGGCCGTCGCCGTTAGCGTATTATGTAGAACTAGGTTAGCCAGTTGCTACATGATAACATCGCTTTTCCAAAAAATAAATAAAATGAAATAAAAAAAACACCCAGCGTTCAAGACTTTCAATTGCTACGCCAATTGCAGCAAAGAGAATATCAGGGACAATGAGCACATCATCCGGTGAGCCTTTACGCCGGATACGCTTGAACGGGACTAACTATTTCCTGGACAGACATTTGCTACCACATTTGCACCCAGCATATGCTCAAACCAAATGACTACGCTACAGGCAATACGGATGCCATCCGAATAACTATCGTTTAATACTAATAGGCTTAGTCTCTGGGTCCGCATTAGCCACATCAAGTGGCACTTCTACGAATTCGGGCCTGTTCTGATCCATCGCCACCGGTCGCATCCAAACTCGATGTGCGTCAACTAGTGTGTAGCAATGGCACCGAATTCGTTACCATGTAAGCATTTTCACTCACCGTGATGAATCATTTGCTCATCGATCAGGTATGTTCCTGTATCACCGCAGGCTCTTTATTTCACATACCATGAGGCTCACACGGTTCCGCTTTTTGGGGGGTACGGTAGAGCCGCATCCGATTTCTAAACTGAATGATGGCGCCGCATAAATATGGCCTAGCATCCATTGATGTACCGTCTCCTTGTTTCCCTCTGAATCCGCTATGATCTTGTCTACCCTTGTCTTTCTCTCAGTCTTTGCCGCCGCTGCTCAGGCAGGCAAGAGGGGTCTGTGTTGGACGTGGTGTAAGGATATAATTATTTGTTTAGGTCCTGATTGACATTGGAATTTTTGTCGCAGATGACTCAACTCTGTGGGACGGTTGGTTCGACTACTATGTCATAAGACTGACCGATTAGCACAGAGACCCCGGTGTGTTCAACAATGGTGATGGTCAAGTGGTTGCA
>JBBPOH010000518.1:0-12738 GCA_038091335.1 Phylloporus arenicola | reverse complement strand
TGTGACTTTCGTACCTTTCAGGGCAAGGACGCGGTGTCCAGGTTCCTTCAGGACCAACTCAGTGTCTTCAACCCCCAATCAGATATCTTTTCTCTTGATCGAGATAGCGTAAAACTTCAGCAACGATATCGCTTGGATCCAGGCTTTTTTCAAATTCGATACCAATGTGGGCCATGCCTCCGGTGTATATTCAGGCTCGTCCCCCTTCCAGACCGCTCACGGAAAGCGCACGTAGTCTACACAAACCTTGAAGACCTAAAGGGTTTCCCGGAACAAATTGGTCCTTTGAGGAATTTTGAACCAGATCGATACAAATGGGCCAGCAAGCGTGAAAGGGAATTTCTTGACGAAGCACCGACCGTGGTCATAGTTGGTGGTGGTCTGGACGTTGCCGCGCGTCTCAAGATGCTCAGAGTTAATGCGCTCGTCGTTGAGCGGCATCAAAGAGTTGGAGGAAGCGTTATGGTGCACTCTGCTTGCATGACCCAGTGTGTGAGTTTATCATCACATTCCAATTGTTCATCTTTCCCTTATTGTATTCTAGGGTACGACCACATGCCCTACTTACCGTGAGTGGGCACTTTTCCCGGGATTTCTCGTCGTGCGATCGGACAATTTCAGGTTCCCCTGTCTTGGCCTGATTGGCTTGAATCTTATGCTAACTTTCTAGAGTTGAACGTATGGACATCGGCAACTGTCGCCTCCATCGAAAGGGAAACCGTAAACAGTGGGAAGCATTGGTCGGTTCTAGTGGCACGCGAAGACGGACGGGAGCGAACATTCAAAGTAGACCATGTCGTGCTGGCCCTTGGTATAAGTAGTGGCCTGCCAAGAATCCCAGACATTCCGGGACAGGTAAGCACCGAGCTTGTTCACGGAGAACCACTTTGCTGACAACTAGGATAGGATAAGCTCAAGGGTCAAATTTTGCATTCTTGCGAACACCAACGCGCGACAGATCATTTGGGCAAGAAGGTGGCTGTGATTTCACGTCAGGTACGATTGGACTATCTGTCCTCATCTCTAGCGGAACTTACTATGATTAGCTCACGATGTTTGTGCTGAATATGTGGGGCATGGCATCGGTCAGTCGCCTTCATCGCAGTCCGGCGGCCACTGGACAAGGTCTTTGATAGACGTTACGATGGTTCAGCGGGGCCCGACTTATGCCATGTTGACGAAAGAGGGGATCCCTCGTTTTCTAGGTAACGTCTATCATTCAATCCATACTCGCTTGCTAACGGTTTCTACATTCAAGGACCTTATTGGGCGGGTGGCCTCCCAACTGACGTCGCTGATCGCGTGAATGCTTCATACCCAAGTCAAGTGGTGACTATTATGCACCAACGTGTTACAAAGGCTGTCGCAGAGGCCGAAAAGTATGTCCTCCACTTACTTCTACTCTGCATCGTGATGTGTATCAGAGAACTTCTTTCTGGCCTCCGCAGTGTCGGATTCAAGCTGACTCTGGGTGAATACGATTCTGGAACCCTAAGCTTAGCGTTCGGCAAGGCAGGAGGGTACTATTTTGGCAAGTTCTTTTATCATCTGTGGCAAGGGTGAACAGATCAAAGTTATCTATTCCAGATGTTGGTGCTTCTCAGCTCATTATCGACGGTTAAAAAGCGACGGACCAATCAAGGAATTCACGCCTACAGGATTACTATTTGAGGACGGTTTTACATTGGACGCTGACATCGTCGTCTTCGCAACTGGGTTCATTCTTCTCTTCTTTCATTTCTTGGTAACTTCGTGACTAATTAGCACCGTAGCTACGGCGATTTGCGGCATGCATACGCTGATCTCATCAAAAATGCAGACTTGCATGACAAGTTCCGTCCGATCTGGGGCTTTGACGAGGAAGGTGAGTTTAATGGCGTTGCCCGCGAGATCGGCGACCCTCGCAAGGCGGGCGATGCATTCGCAGTGCTCTGGGGCGGATACCCAACCTCCACTTGGGAGGAATTGAACATTTTCAAGATCAAGACGACGGGTTTCTCATCCCGAGAGTCCACGAAATGTCAGAGGTCCGTTCTTTGACAGATGCACCACTAGTGTTGTTCCCGAGGTTCCCATCGTCATTTTTCGGTTTCGGTATCCATCGGTTTCTTGCCAAGATGTACGCGCTGCAGAAAAAGAATCAGAACATCCAGGGACGTCGACAAGGCTGACTTCTCGGTGCCTTGACACTTGCGCGCCGCAGAAAAACCCAACGCTCGCCCAACCTGACGCTTGCAATACCATCTCAACGCTCATCGCTGTCCTCTCCGGACGCATCTTGGGATACGCCCCGTCTCTGGCGGGCACGCCGTGCCGGTATCGCGGAGATACGCCTTCAACCGCGCCGTGCCTGGCCTCGGAGGTGCCTGCCACCCTCAGTGTTGTGATCGCCGGTGCTGATGGATGATTGATGAGTGATGAGTGAGCTAGTTGATGCATGATGGCCGAGTGGTGAAACATATCAATCGGCCTCGGGGTAAAATTTAGAGCCGAAGATCACCCCATGTTGTTTGGATGCTAATCAGCATCCACTACGCGCTATACATATTCAGTTGCAAGCCGTGACGACAGGCGAAATCGTCAGGTAACGATTAAAAGAATACAAGACGAGACCATCTCTTGGATTCGGACAAGAAATGGGCCAGATGACGTGCATTTATTTAATCTAAGTATGCGATAACAGTGGAATGCCAGCAGAACGGTCACATACGAACAGATGACAAGTGCGCCAGGATGAATCCGAATGAAAGCATTGAGGCCACAGGTAGCAAAGCGCAATTCCCAGAGTGCAGTGCAGGGTGGGAAAGACGGAGCGCATCTCATACTGACGAATCAGTTCCAGGCTTCGGGTCCATCGCCCCATTCATTTTCTTGTCCACCTTTTCTGTGCTGCAAACACGTTTCGCTTCAACCAAGTCGAGTATCTGGCATGAGACTTTGCTCCGTTTCCGAATCTCTGCGCCATAGAGAAAGAGTATCTGTGCACGAAAAAAATTAGTCCAGAAGACAAAAACAGAACTGTACTGACATAGGGTATGGGAATCAAAGCCACCGAGATGAGTGCGAAAAGTGTGTTGGCCCATTTGTATGTAAGCGTGTTGTACATGTGTTGCGAGAACAGTGGGAAGACCGTTCCGAGAATGTTCCCTGTTGGAGATCAATCGATCACCGGCGTGCGAGATCAAACCCAGAAGGAAGTCGAACACATCAGATGCGTGAGATTTGCGGTAGAAGGCACGCACGAAACAAGCTTTGACCTGCCAACGCAGAGGACGCATATGGTCCGTAGCTGGAGAGAGAGAAATGATTTACATGCAGTCATGGGGACGGTGAGGGCGTACCAGTCGGCAAGGTAAATGAAGACGACCTGATAAATGACGTACGCACCCATTATGAAGAGCTATCAACGGACATATAAACACGACATTAAGGCTGGCCCGTGATCGAAGCCCACCGTGAGACCAATAAGAGGAGCGATCCAGTGAACGCTTCGCCTTGCGGTCCATGCGTAGATAAGCATGCCAAGAGGGAGTAAGAAGCCAGCAACAAGAGCGAGGCAAAGCCGTGCTTCTGGGCCTTTTTTGCCAACGTATTTCCTTGTCGGCGCCTCAGCAGCTACCTTGGCAACAAGATAGCACAGAAACGCACTTGTACAGAACCTCTTGATACATATTTGCAAGCCATCCAAGGATACTTCCGATTCTACACGAGGGGGTCAGCGAGCCGTCACGGAAATTGTTGGATGTCACGGACAGAATACAAACATATGTTGTCCCTCTTTCACCGATGGTGAAATCATAGATATTCTCCATTTCTCCCGCAACCGAGCTGCGTACAGTCAGAAGGGAACTATGGACACAGATAAACGCTCACTCAAGGAGGCAAAAAAAGACACCCCATGTGAAACCGAGCCAAAGCTATTACCACGATGATCAGCAGCACGAGCAAACGAAATAGAAAGCCTACACTAAAGCTAAGAACAGTCGGCTCTGTCAAGAGCAAACCTTGTCATGGGATGTCAGAGCATTCGTGAATGTAGAGAGCGACACCCACTGATCGGCCGAGTACATGATACCTTGAGCAATGTGAGAAGGCCCGGCTTTTCAATTTCCGCTCTTGCATGGTAGCGGTTATCCTGTTTCGTTTTTCTCATCTTGCGCGCCAAACGGATGAGAGTGATATCTGCCCGCGTCTCTTTCAGGAGAAACGAGGCAGCGATAAAGTAGACGCCGCTGACGCTACGATTGGTCGCATCACCGTCCACTTGGAGGTGACGGGTCGACTTACATTGCAGAGATCCACTGAATCCAACGCCACCCTAGGTGTTGGGATGACTCGATCCAACCGGCGATCAAGGGACCGACACCGGTGGAACCAAATGCTAAGATGGCAAAAAGCGCCATAGGGAAACCGCGTCTATGACCATGCGTTATTAAATAATCCGCAGTGAATCGGGGGATGATTACTCATTGGGCCGCCAGATGTCGGCAATGGTGCCTCCGACGACGGTTGCGCCTGTCGATCCGAACGAACCGCCAAGGAAGCGAGCGACGATCACTGTCTGAATGTTCGGGGCTCTACCGGACGCGTTAGCTGGGACAATGACGATCAAATGGGCAGACGACTTGCAGGGCAGCCATGATGTGCATCAGCATGAAGCAAAATGCGGAAATGATGTATAGAGGAAGTCGTCCGTATTCTTCTGTCAAGGAAGAAGTGACAAGGGGAAGAAGACCGAACCCGAGTGGGTATACACAAAGACCGACGGTTGCCTTGAAGACGGAACAGTGGAGGTCCTCTACCATTGTCGGGACGCCCATGGTATACGAAGAGAAACCGCCAGCTTGAGATGGAAACTGGTAAGAGCGGAGGCAGAGACGGAGAGAAACTGACCGGTGATGCCAGTGAAGCCACACGCGGTGATTGTGATGACCCATTTTTTGGTAGCAGAGTAGTTGAACGGATCGCGAGGATCAGCGTCCTCAAACTCGACCTGTAGGAGAGGTGAGAAATGAGGAAGGCAACAAAGATAAGCGTACAAAAAGGGTCGCGTCTGAGTTGCGAATCGTGGAGGGGAAAGACATTGGGAGACAGCAGCATGGAGGAGGCTTATTTATGCTTTAAAAGCGCCGGATTGCGTGGTCATCTTAAACCCGGCGAGCGTACACATTTCCTCTTCCTCGTCCTCGCGCATTCCCGGACAAGATAGGCAAACTTCGCATCAGTCTCAACTATACGCCGGATTCGGCCCGTTGCCGAGTTATCAAGGTGTTTGGTCCTGTGTGGCATCAACCTCCGAATCAAACACACCACAACAGGAGCGCGACGATTTGCATCCGGTGAAGACTCTGGGCCTTGTCTCCGCCGGCCCTTCTGGCAAGTCCACGGTGAATTCGTAGGAGCCAGGGAACCGCCGAAGAGTTTTGGATCGCGAGGAGAGAGAGATTGGCATCTCAATGGTATCCTAAAACGATACAGAAAATAGCGAACCAGGAACGGATTGACGATGTTCTTGCACCATCTGGTTTACCAGCCTATCCACCTCTTTCCATCGCTCCTCGTAGATGGCGGCACCTGGGACACGACGACACATGTAGTAGGAACCCCAACTGCCAAGGGAAATCCCAGCAGCACGGTCGAGTACTTGATCCACGAAAAAGGCAGCCAACGCTGGAATGGACTCTGCCTCGATGACGGAGTCAAGAACGTCGACCTTCAAAGGGAAAAGGGTTGTCAGAGCTCTTCCCTCTTTGCAAGAAGAAGGAGAGGTCCCGCGTATCAAGGGCGAGGGAGACGATAACAGTGACCGACAATGGTAGAGGATCTGTGCCAGACCAGCGGGAGTTCTCCATCCAAACGATTGGTTGATGGTCAAATACGAAAGTCGGTCACATGAAGATGCAAATTCCAGCAAGCTGCTGTCGCTCAGGTCAATGATCCAATCGACATCGATACATATCTGTGTGAGATTGAATGCCATCAACGGACGGACGTCATCGATGGTGAGAATATGTTGCACATTGTCAGGGGCAACGAGGGAAGAGGGGCGGATTTGCGCCACATACAATAGATTCAGACTGCCGCAAGTTCTTGCGAGTGCCGTCGAGAACGATTTGATGGCGTGTCCAGGAGGTGTGGTTCCAACGTAGATGGATACGCGCGCGATTGCAGGGGGTAGCACACAGGTTAACAACTTGGATGCGGTGGTGATAGATTCAGTGGATACCTGAAGGCTTTCCAGGGTAGAAAATACAAGGGGGGGCTTTGGAGCTGTCTCCTCCATTGAACCATGGCTAACCGTAAATGAAAGGTTGCTTAGGCCAGGGATCCGGGAGAGATGAGCAAGTGAGTCAATGTCCAAGGTGAGTTGGAACCAACTCAGGGTGTGAAGGCGGTTCCAGCAGCGGATCTGCTGGGTCATGATGTGATTGAATTCGACCGAATGTCTCCCAGACGTGCAGCTGATCTCCATCGATTCCATGTTCGGACAGCGAGACCCCAGCGAGTAAAAGAAGGACTCGAACGAGGCTGTGTCCACAAGAGAATAGAGGCAGAGCCATCTCAACTTTGGGCTAGCCATATGGTGAATCAGAGGAAAGGTGTCATTGGAGACAGAAAACTCCAGACGACGAATATCTGGGAAGAAAGGGTCGGTCGGAGATGGCAGCAATAGGTCGGCGAGAGATTGTGGATCGAGGCGAAAGGCATCGAAAAGTATGGTCAGAGAGCGGATGCGACGAGTGTACCTTTTAACTGCGCCTCGTTCAGAATCATCCAACTGTCGTTTGAACATGTAGGTCTGCGTATAAATCAGATGAAACTCTTTTACAAAGGAGAGTACTCGCACGATCAGCAGCATCCGAGTCTTTTGAACAGCATACTTGAGGGAGACAGCGGAGTAGAGCGGTTGGCCATGGCACGTCGAGGGCTGGTTCCTTGAAAGCCTGGCATGTTGCAGCCAATGCGACGAGATCAGCAAGAGACTTGGACGAGGAGAAGAGCCGAGTGCAAGGGCAACAGTGGCCAAAGATGGCACGTAAAATTTCATCGAGGAAGAGTGCGCTAGATCAGACAGGGGCTATTAGGGTTGCTTATATTATATCTTCCCACGATTAAGCTCGATATCCCCCTCACACTGCCCAGAATATAGGCTGACTATACGATGTACTGAGGGGCTACTTGTTAACTCGCCTGTAGGCTAACACAGCCACTTGCTGTAAGGCTATCCTCTTACCACCATGCCAAAGCGGATCATCAACAACATCCCCGGCGCTGTCCCGTCCTTTCCCGCCTTCTGTCCGCCCTCTTTCTCTCCTATCGTCGTCCATCTGATCCGTTACAGCCCAGGTAGCCATTCTAAACAAGACTGTATATGTATCCGGAAGCGTCGGGTGCGATAACGAATACAACATCGTTGGTGGATTGCAAGCCCAGGCCGTACGTTTGTTCATCTCCGTGTGTATGCGATGCGATACCATCTGCAGAGAGCTGCCCTCGATAACATAAAGGTGCTCCTCGAGGGGTCCGGATCAAGTCTCGCGCAGGTTGTCAAAGTGAATGTCTACTTGACCTACCTTACCCGTGATGTCGAGGTGTTCAACGAAATATATTGCGAGGTATGTACGTACCATCTATGCGGTTCGGTGTGCTCAACCTGCTCTAGTATTTCCCTGATCCACGACCTGCGAGGACGACCATCGGTGTTGCAGCCCTGCCATTGGGCGCGTTTGTCGAAATCGAGTGCGTAGCAGAACTTTCAGAGTGATGGATGTATTCTCTCATGGCTACATGGACATGTCTATAATACGCGGATACAAGAAAGTGTCAGTATAACAAGCGAAGCGTAACATACGATTATCGGCGTGTGTCTAGCGTGATAAATATCGTTCGCATCTAACCATCTCAGCGATTCGACGCCGTCACATTCCGCCACACGGGCTGCTTTGCCCGCAGGCCCTGGAGGAGCTCGCCGAGCAAACGCCGAATCTCTGGCAAGTACCGGTCGAGCGCGTCGAGCGAGGGAGACTCTCCGAGACACTCTTCGAGCGCGGATCGCAGCTGCGTCGGGATTGCGTGCAGATCGCTGCGGGTCCGGTCAGGCGCGGCACAGCTACGGTGGGGGGTGGCGCACCTCGTGGGGATGTTGTACTCCTCAAAGGCGCGCACGACGGCGTTGAACTCGACGCCAAACTGGACGTAGCAGTCGCTGACGTCTTTGGGCAAAGCCTGACCGCCGCTCCAGCAAAGGAGGGCGGCCTCGAGTGCCTTCATGTCGCGGATGAGGTTGTGCACGATGGTGGGCACGTCGTTGGGGATGATGAGCGCAGCTTGAGCGCGGCGTGGGTGAGCCATGTCGAGTGATGGTGAGTGTGCTGGTCATGAATGAATTTAAAAAGTCTACTCGGACGAGCTGTACGAGCTCAAGATCGCAACCATCGAACAGCCCCCGAGTGGCGCTGCAGCATAGCTCATCATGTAGATCATCATCATACACGAAACATCACGAAACAGGCTCAAACTGGGTGTATACGGGTCCTTTGTCAGGCTTGTACAACATGCTCCCCCTACGTCGGGGATCTGGCACGTACAGCCCGCTGATTGTATTGCTGACTTCGTGTTTGAATCCAGGCTAGACAAAATTAAGAAACGACGTGAAACGCACGGCGTGCCGACGCACATTGGCTTTGTAGACAGTGAGAAGCGGTTGCACAGCTCGGTAAGGCCATCCAAACTCGTCCATCATCTTTTCTTGCTCGACTGTCGAGCTCGTAAGAAACCGTGCCACCCGCAGCTGCAACTCTCGCTCTGCAATCTGGTTGAATTGTTGCGGCGTTTGTGGGAACCATGCGTCTCGCTTCTGACGTGCCGTCGCGTCCTGCGATTTGAGCATGTTTCGTTTCTTGATCAGTTGTAGGAACAGCTTGAGATGTGTGTATCGGAGCGTGGACAGCGCATCCTCTGCATCGCGTTGGAAGCGGTCCATCCTCGCCATCTCCTTGTCCAGGCTCTGCGAGGTGTCAGGCGACCGTCGTGGACAGGGCGGGTGACCCACCTCGAGCCCCTTCTTGAACTCGACCTGGTCGGGGTACGACTCGTCAATGTCCGTGTCTGTGAGCGCATAGCAGGTGCTGTGGTCGGTGAGCTCCTGGTGATACTCTGCGAGTTGAAACCTGAGCAGGTTGCCGATGTCCTTGGCGTGCTGTTCCTTGAGTTGTCTGACTTTCTCGTCGATGCTGTCCACCGTCTCGACTGGTGGCTGCTTGTTCTCGCCGAGTTTGCAGAGCGTGTCGCGCCTGGATGCGGTTCAGCAGATGAGCAATGTTGTAGTCGACGTCGTACGATGGCACAAAGACGCCCTTGGTGGCGAGGATGTACTGGGCGAACCGCGCGTTTCTGAGCGTGAGGTGGTCTGGGTGGTCTTGGTCGACGGGCCCGTCTGCCTCACGGAAGCCGTTCTTGCCAGCGTGGGCTGGGTGTGGTTTGCGTTGTCGGGTGGTCATCGTTGTCCATCAACGACGATGTCCAAACGCGACTTTCCAGCGGCGTCGATTGGGAGAACCCAAGGCGCCGTCTTCGCACCCTCGCCCACCCTCGCCGTCCACCCGTTGGTCAACCCCGCGACAACTGACAGCGCCAAGTATGTTCCCTACACACCCAGACAGCGACAGGTAGCGACACAGCTGCCGACGTCGCAGGGCAGTGGCAGACCGCAGCTCGCGAACCTCAAGACAGCCGCGCAGACCATTGGCCTGGAAGCGAACTCGGTCGGGTGGGCCATTCTCGACAAGATCGCATACGAGGGCGACACATCGGACGAATGGTCAGAGATTTGGAATGCGCTCACCAAAGCAAGGGTACGTCGTGTCCTACGATGTTGGCTGCGCTCCTCACCGCTTCTAGGCGACGCTCCTCCTCCCCACAGAGCCGAACGCAGTCGACATGATCACACCAGAACTTGTCCAGGACCATGTCATATGGGCTGACTTGTCAGCTCGGGAAAACACCGCCGTTGTCACCCTCTCCGGTCTGCGGGGTCACCTCGTCCGGTTTGTCGACATCATCATCACGAACAGTCATCACTGATCCCCTTTTAGCGACACCCTTACCTTTCGTTCCAGCGTGCACCGCTCTACCAAGCCATACCAGAGCCTCTTGACACCCTCCGTCTCACGCACCGCAGCCCTCGATGCCCTGCCGCCCCTGCCCGTGTTCCCCCTCGAGTCCTCTTATCCCTCCTTTTCCGTCTCTGCGTTCAGCCCAGCGCTACCGCTCCCGTCCAGGGCGACCAAACCGCACCTTCCCCCTCGACCGGGGGCACGTGGCTCGCCCGCATCCTCTGTCCGCCTCTCCGCGTCCGTCATGTCCTTCTTTGGCGGGCGACCCTCGACGCCCCCTCCCACGACCACGCCCGCCACAGACACAGACGCCACCGTCGACGTCCCCGCCCTCGTGATCGACACCGCGCTGTCCAGGTCAGACATCGCCACCGCCGTCCTCGGCGCGCTCAAGGGCGAGATCGCGATCGCCCTGAACGACCAGCCGCCCTGGCTCGTCGAGCGCGTTCACGCGTTTTCGCTGCCGTATCTGCCCTTTCTCAAGGTCCCCGTGGGGAAGAAGAAGCTGCAGGATATCGGCGGGAACCCGAACCGGGTCGTTTATGCCGTTCATGGGGTGCTCGACAGGCCGGACGAGCTCGCGGACAGGTTTCAGGCGTTTTATAGGGCGGTGGAGGCCGAGTTTCGAGAGGGGCATGTGCAGGACGGCGAGGAGGAGGAAGCGCGGATACGCGATGTCCTCGAGACGATCGAGTCGACGCTATGTATGCTTCTCTATGACAGGCGAGTTTGGACGTGTGGGCTGTCGTTTTGCTCACACAGTGTATTTTTAGGTTATTCCTTCCGTCGAACTCGGACGACGCATCTCACAATGAAGCACTTTCGAGTCGAATCGCTGCGCTCAACATGTTGGATTTAAGTCTCGAGCATCTTGACATTGATATTGGCGATGCCAACCACGCAGAGGTGGACGCGGTTGTCCAAGAGTGTGGACAAGGTAACTTGCGTTGCGTTACTCGAACTTTCTTTCTCTTACCTTTTTAGCCTTGGGGCAATTGGATGCCACTACTCGGTCGCCTCGTGAAAAAGCTGCTGTGTTAGTCTCTGCGCATAAACTCGTCGTTGGTGTGTCTTGTTGAATAATGTACCAGACCAATACTGATATGATGTAGATGGCCTCTCGACAATCCCGCCTATGCGTCTGAAAACCCGAGACGATGCTGACAAGGATCCAACGCACCGTCCTTCTGGTTCTACTGATTCTACTGAAGCGTCGACGGCACTGCTCACCTCCACTCACATTTCTGCGACGGAAGAGAAACTAAGTCCACTAATGCCTAATGTGCACCTGTCTACTTCGCCCGATCTATTATCCGCTATCAAACCACTCGAAACTGCGCCCCCATCTACCTCGCCTGTGTCTGGCGACGTCCTCCTCCCAATACTCATCTTTTCCGTCGTCAAAGCCAATCCACTCCGACTCGTCTCCCACCTCTTATTCACCCAACGCTTCCGCAACCAATCCTACGGCGGCCAAGAAAGCTACTGTCTAATCAACCTCATGGCCGTCGCCGAGTTCCTCGAAAACGTCGACCTCGGCGCGCTTGGACTGGGCGAGAGCGACAAGGTGCTCAGGTACGTTCCCATTTCCCCCATTTGTCCCGATCATTGACGCCCATGTAGCACGGCAGACTTGACGCCCATTCCGATTGCGCGGCCCGAGCCGACGCCCTCGTCCGTACGTGGGCAGGGCGTCGACGCGATCGCGGCCGCGAACAAGGTCCTGTCTGGCGTCGTCGACACCTCCTTTGGCGTCCTCCGCGCGTTCTTGCCGCAGACCGTGAACGCGGGCGAGGGAGAGCGGCCTGGTCTTGGCCGCCGCGAGACGGGGTTCTCGATCGCGGGGCTGACGGCGGCGGTTGCTGGGACTGGCAAGGTCAAGAGCCAGGTGGAGGAGGGGCAGCGGGAGCTCGTCGAGGTGGCGTCCCGACCGCCGTCGTTGCGGTCGCATACCCAGGATGACGAGGGCGGAGGGACGGGATCGTCTGGCGAGGACAGCGCAGAGGGGGGCGAGGAGGACGACGATGGTGAGGAGGAGGATGGCGTGGCCGAGGGCGACGGAGGGGACGAAGAAGCTCACGACGCCAGGAGCATCAAGAGCTTTGAGAGCATGCTGAGCAGCGGGCGGACGACGCGCAAGACGGACGCGAGGAGGCGGTTGACGGATCTGACGGATCGGCTGACGCATGGGATGGCGGGCATGTCGAGGCGCGTGCAGGGCGGGGATGCTGCGCACAAGGCGGCGGCGACGGCGTGGCGGTTGCCGCCTCCGAATCGTCGGTTTGTCGAGTGTACAGAGCAGGACGTTCGAGTGTCCGAGGTGGGCGAGCTTTTGCGCGAGTACCAGCGACTGGTCGAGGCTGTGCGTTGTGCGGGTGGATTTCAAGAGTAGGCGAGCGCATCACAGATGTGTTATGACCTTGTTGTAGCTTCAAAGACAGTCACTGTAAGCATGCGTGGATTGTTGATGACATAGCATCATGCAGTATGTTCTGAAGATGTTGTAGTATGGGAAGCATAAGTTTACAAAGCGGCCTTTGTGCAAGATCATCAAAGGGAGTATTTGCATATTTCCCCAGGTGTCCAATGGTCCATGGTTATGCACAAGAAATCAAAGGGCTTA
>JBBPOH010000517.1:0-12785 GCA_038091335.1 Phylloporus arenicola | reverse complement strand
TAGACCAACGCTAATGGGGGTATAGCATTCCCTACATGAAGATTGGCTATGGGTAAGCAGATTGCTACTCGGGTGCGAATACGATGCTAACGACGATTGCTTAGTGTGAGAGCTGGTGTATGTTGGCCCATTAACCGGTGCATTCCTCGCGATACTGAAAGTTACCCCCGACCACAGGCAGCAAAGACAGACTCCACCGTGCGAAGACGATTGACCTATGTCAAAACCCGCTCACGGTTTGTCCCACCAAATCTCAATTGTACCACTCTCCTCACATATCCCATCCGAGCAGAAAGAACCAAAACTGTCACGGGCGCGTCAGATTCCCGAATGGGAAGAGTATGACAATGAGATTGCTCAGTTTGTCCGCAGACTTGCTACTGAGGGCAAGATTCATGCGAGTGTTGCGACGGCTGATTCAAACGTGCTGGCTGGAAGCAGTGCACAATCAGACACGGAGGGTGATTCAGAGTCGGCGTCAGCGGACGAATCGTCTCATTCACATGACGAGTTGTAGACGGGTAGAACGATGTCGTGTGCTGGTATTTTCTGTCAAACGGACACATAATCTATTACAGTGAGGCTTGATTCACTTGACGAGGAGCATCTCTCGTATTCTCACATTGCCAGCTCTGAAGACTGATTCTGCTGTCCATTTTTCATGGTAAATGCTTTCGCGTGGAAAGTTCTATTCCCCGGTATTTTCTTGTCGTCATGAATCCAGGTCATGCAACGCCTCGATAATGAAAACCTCTGCGGCCGAGGTTGCATACATTTGGTGCAAAGTTGTCACTTTGAAGGTCGTTTGAACCTCACGTATCTCGCCGAAAACTATGTGGAGTTGATACGTGAGTTACAGCGTGGAACTCTAAGCGCGAGTCGTCACTGTTCCTGTCATCGAATCTGCAGTCAACAGGCATCAGCGCATATGCATTCACTAGTCAAGCTTCAAGCGTAAACAGACTCTGTCAGTCAAATTTAATAATACATCGAGTGTATAAAACTCCCAAACCATGTCATCGTCAACAATTACAAGATCACCGCGCCAATATTGCATTCAACAAGACTCTGTGGGTATTGCAGTACCTGTTCTCAAAAACAACGACCAACTGACATTACCAAGGCACTTTATCTCCTTTGTAGTTGAAAAAGGATCCAGCGTACGACGGATTAGCATTCAGTGCGACGTTGACTATGCCAGCTGCGCTTTCGTGAGGCTCGACCATGGCCTCATCCCCGCCCATATCTGAAAGATCGAGGTCAGGCGGGCCGGTTCTCTTGCCTGACATCACTTTACCTGTCTTTACCCAGCCCGGATCAACGAGGAACGGTATCAGGTCAGGGCGTTCCTTGCTTTGTTTGTAGGTCTGAAGAACAAGTTAATTGAGGGAAGGCATAGTTCAATCCTGCATACCAGCATGTTGAGGGCTGCCTTCGATATACTATAAGAGGTGTACAGTATACCTTGATCCAATCCGATACTGGCCAGAGACGACGATATGTTGATAATGATTTTGCGGTTGCCTCTCTCAATAAGAGGTATGAAAGTCCTGGTGACGAGAACGGGGCCCGCAACGTTTACCATCACAGTCGTCGCAAGGTCCTTGGTCTCTAGAGTTGATGGCGTGTCCTTCTTTGCAGCCTTTATACCCTATCAGTCGGTTTACTGAATGATGTAGGGGCTACTTACGATACCGGCATTATTGATGAGGTAGTCAAGCCCAGCATCACCGAGGATGTTCTTGACTTTATCCATCGCATGAGATATGGAGGCTTCGTCAGTCACATCCATCTGCACGACGTGAAGTCGCCCCATGGTCTCTGGAGCAGTATCTAGAGCATTGAGTGCGACTGCAGCAGGAGGGTCCCGACAAGCAGCAAACACGACATTATGTGGATAACGAACAAGCTGTTTGACGATGTTGAACCCGATTCCTCGGGATGCACTGTACCGCACCGCTATGGTCAATAGATGGTAAAAGATTGAAGACCTACCCTGTGACGAGCCAAGTGAGAGGAGTGGACATGTTGGACCCCTTTCTCTGCGTCACGATCTAAGAGGACGTCAAATATATCCAAAGTTGGAACTGGGAATGAACCCTTGAGCAGGATGGCTTGGTGTTTTGAAAAACCAGTGCTGGCCGAGTCGCAGGAGCAGTACTTTGGGGTGGTTCTGTGGCTAGCTAGCCGAAACTAGTACACTTGTTGCTCAGCAACTGTACAAAAATTTGACAGTTCAGATGGGGTCAGCGAACGCCAAGTTGTCTATGCTCCCGGACAAAGTGCTCGCCTCATCACGACTCATTACACTTTTTGGGTCCATCCTCGTTGGGTTGGGCTCTGGAACGAATTATGTGGGCGCGTTCAACTCATAATGTTCAAACACTGACCTGGGGTGATTGTTGCCGAACAGGTATATTCTGGTACGTTGTTCTTTGTCCATGAACCTTTCGCATCCCATGAACACACCCAGCCTATGCACCCCAGCTTGGTGCTCGCCTTCAAGTATCTCATACGCAACTCAATATCATCGGTCTCGCAGCAAACAGTATGGTTCATATATATCCACTGTCACTCCATTGAGCACCCAATAGTGTCAAGCATCTCCAGCCCTATCTGGGGTCGTATCGTGGACCGCAAGGGCCCGCGGATTCCCCTTATTGGCTCTTCGTTCTTTCTCTTCATTGGCTATTTGGGTATCAAGAAAATGTATGACGACGGCACAGATGATGGCTTGACCGTCTCGCCACTGCACCTTGTGTTGCTTGTTGCATGTAGTTTCATAATGGGCTTGGGCAGCCATGGCGGGATCTCCGCCGCTATCAATGCAACTGCGAAAAGTTTCCCATCAGGTTCGGTGTGTGTTCCTTTCCTTCGGCATTTGCGCCTTCATGTAATGGTGTTCTGTAGCGTGCCACTACCACTAGTCTTGTTCTGTCGGGTTATGGGCTCTCTGCCTTCTGTTTTTCTCAGATTGGGCACATGCTCTTCCCTGGAGATACATCTGCCTTCCTACTGATTCTTGCCATCGGAACAGCGACTCCGATGCTCATAGGCCTGTTCACAATCAAGGCGGTACCACCTGTCCCGACGACTGTGAATGTCCAGTCCACGACTGACGGCTATGCTCTCATTCCTACCGGGGACGTTGTTGTCTCTGATGGGGAGCCACAAGTGATGCTAGGTCCAGTAGTGGATACTGGAGCGGATGCAGATTCCGCACATTACGTACCATACGAAGTGGAATCTCCAGTGAGCCTGTACCCCGAAAGAGGTATCGGGGAAAAAGACGTGTTACTAGATATCCATGGAAAGCAACTTTGGCTTACACCAGACTTTCACCTTTTGTTCGTGATCATCGCAATATGTGGGTGGCTACCCCGGGCATTTGAACTCGATGCTCACTTTTCTGCGATAGGTGGCGGGACTGGTCTCATGTGTCAGTGCGCCTGACTCTGTTGAAGCTGTCTCTTCATATTCCCCTTGATAGACATAAACAATGTCGGATCAATCTCACAAGCACTTTATGCCAAGGCGCATGCGGTTTATGATGAGACTGAAGCTTCCCAGCTCCAAGTTGCTCAGGTATCCATCCTCAGCATAGGAAATTTCTCAGGGCGTGTGCTAATTGGTTCAAGTCCTCCCTTCTTTTCCTAAACTATAGTTCATTTTCCTTTAGGCTTAATATCCGACTTTATACATACCCGTCTCCGCCTCCCACGAGCCTATTCTCTCTGCATCGTCTCAACCCTTTTCATCATTTCCCTGGTGACCGCGATTACCATCTCCTCCGCCGAGAGGTTATGGATAGCAACCTTTTTATTAGGGCTCGCATATGGGTCTTTGTTCGGGGGTTCTCCAGCCATCATGATCGAATGGTTTGGAATCGGTGGGTACTCTTTTCTGCGCATGGAAACTAAACGCGCATCGCCTCACCCCCTCTGTCAGCTCACTTTTCCGAGAACTCGGGTTATATATCGTTCTCGCCTGTTATCGGTGGCAACCTTTTCTCGCTCATGTTTGGGCATGAACTGGATACCCATACACCAGCGCAGGACGCGCGTTCTTCATTGATGACCCGTGTGTGGTCGTTGATGTCACGTGGGGGGTTGCCTTCCGAACATCAGTGTTTCGATGGGAAGGCGTGTTACTTGGGAAGTTTACAAGTGGCATTAGTTGCATGTATCGCCTCCCTCGGGTTGAGCTGGTGGGCTGGGATTAGAGATGGGCAGAAGCTTAAGGCTAGGAATGCGTGTGGAGAATATACAGAGCTATCATTGAGGAGCTAGCTTAGACTAATTGGATTTACTTACCAGTAACTAGTAATCATGCTTGTCTGAGTGGCACCCCGGGTATGGGTACGGGTCCAGCCCTGGTACCCGGGGGTATACCCACGATGAACCCTATCAGTCATGTGGCTCAAACAGTGGTGGTGGCTCAAACAGTGGGTGATGACTGTATGACATCTGCCAATGTCAAAGCGGACTACGGTAGTCAAAATTTACTCCCGTGACCGCAGGTGTACCCGGGTTAGACGACCCTCCGTCCCCCCCATGACCAGATCCACCTGGCCGGGTTAGAGCTCCCTAGATACCTGTACCCACCCGTAACCCAACCCATCGCTGACCCGCAGGTTGCACACCGCAGGTTACCCGGGTAACCCCCTACCCACCGCAGGCCCTAGGGAGGAGGGCGATTGGGAAGCGAGTAGATATGTCCCCCCTTCATGTTGCCGAGGCTGTGTGCTGAGTCAACCCTTTATACTCAGTGAAGCTAACAAGATGACGTTTATTTTTTGTCACGTGTACATATGTCGTACCTGAGGCCTGAAGTTGAAGTTTCGTCTTCACCGGTTTTCCCACCGCGAACAGGACCCTAGTAGGCTAATACCATGGATCTGTGCGTATCCCAGCCATGACTTCTAGAAATACTCATGTTTCTGCCAAATTGCAACTCTAGTAATTTCCCAGATCCAAATTGTGTGCTTTGGGTGGCGTGTGGAGTTCTTGCACTTGATTCCTACCTTTCCACCCCAAATGAGGTTGGTTGACGACCAGGGCTGCAGTCTAGGGCCATTTTTTGAGTCGCTGCCGAGCGCTGAGGGCCAGCCTTCTGATTCGGATCTCTCGACTCACTTGTTGTTCGTGCCCTGCCAGTTGCAAAAAGGTAGTTTGATTGGTTAATCCTCCTTCACGATGGGAATATTGATCAGATGGAAGTGCACCCAATCCACGAATACATTTGAGATGCGTCGTTTATGGAGAAACGACACCATTCCGGTGAGGTTCTCAAAATTTCGTGAGCCCTGGTGACTTAGCTTCGGTTGAATGTCCTGTATGGGGATCAGTGCTCGCAGATCATGTGGCAGCGGTTTCTCCTCGCATGCATTAATTGGTGAGCATATGGCCATCGTACACCTGATCATGTGCATTCCTGGCAGCCAGGTATAAAGCCAACTAGATTGCTCAGGCCCTGGACCTCGCCTCGCCCTTCTTTCTTACCTTCCCCAGCATGACGAAGTTGACTCTCGTCTCGTCTCTTGTTCTAGTCTCTGTCGCCTTGGCGCAGCGCACCTTGACCGTTTCCAATGCCTGCTCCTTCACTCTCTGGTAAGTATCTCCCTATACATGACTGAGTCGCCATTGACAACTCATCAAGGCCGGCCATGTTCACGGGCACGGGCAATAAACCCAACTATCCTACTGGGTATGCCTCCCTTTGTTGACTTTCCGCCGACGCTCATTATTTTAAAGATGGATGGCAGCGCCATCCACCTCCGTGACATTCCAGGTACGACTCATACTCATATTTTCATTACCTTTACTTCTCATGGAACCTGTTTCAACTTCCAGGTTCCGGCTAATTGGAGTGCAGGAAGACTCTGGGTATGTTGATGCATGGTGGGGATGTCGTTAATCTCACGTCTCTTCTACAGGGTCGCCGTGATTGCAACTTTAGCACCAACCCTGGTCCCAATTCTTGCATTGACGGCGGCTGCAATGGTGGCTTGGAGTGTACTACCCCGGTATGGTTTGCCAGTCCTTCTAGTACATCCATCATGCATCAACCATGTGTTATCGCAGGGTGTCCCCCCCGCCACATTAGCAGAGTTCACGCTCAACGCCGGTGGTGTGGACTATTATGATGGTTCGTACCCTCGAAAACCGCGAACCCTATCCTGACAATGAGTGCTAGTTTCCCTCGTCGATGGATACAACTTACCCCTCGCGATTACGAACAATGTTGGCTGTCATATCGCGAACTGCGCAATCGATCTCAACCCAAACTGTTTGTACTTTTGGTCGCTTCTGGTTCAAGTGATTGATTGCAATATATAGGTCCTGCTGCTCTCAAGGGTCCTTATGACTCGAATAACTTACCTGTTGGATGCAAGAGTGCCTGTGATGCCAACTTGAGCAGCGACCCGGGTAGGCATGCATACATTTAGCGCGAGGGATGCTCTAATACGCACCCTAGCCAACTCGTCCAACTGTTGTACTGGGCGGTATAACACCCCTGAAACCTGCCCTTCCTCGGGTGTTGAATACTATAGTTATTTTAGTGCGTTCTTGTTATCGACATCAGATATGGTTTCATCTGACCACGCGGCACCACGGCAGAGGACAACTGTCCGAACTCGTATTGCTACGCGTACGATGAGTCGAGCGGCACGGCTCTCTGGACCTGCCCCTCTAGCTTCAATGCAGAGTACACCGTCACATTCTGCCCTTCCTCTTAGGATAAGAATGCGAGAGGGAGGCACGGGGAAAGAATTTGCTTGCGTCTTCTTGGAATTTTCACATCCGTGTCCTGTTTGGAAAAAAGTATGTACGGGTGCTCTCCACAATATTTCAGTCAGTATGCTCCCGTCTGTACATTTGAAACTTTCTTGTAACATCTGTCCTTCATCAATGAAAAGTAGCACCGACCGCGGTGTAAGTTTTAGTTTATTTTATAGATCCTCATTTATTGTCCTATAGGGCGCGGCCCTTTGTTACTAACATCTACATTCAATTCAATGTGTCCTTTCTTCCTTTGCTCTGCCTCGCTATACATCCCTTTTTTCCTCAGACTCGTGGGCTAGGCCCTGATGATCTTCGTTTTGATGATTCGGGTGCACATGTCGGCGGTGTAAGTAGTCTCAGTGATAAAACCTACCATGGAAGCCGACATGGTACATGGATTTGTGACACCATCTCGTGGTCCTTGTCATGATCGATTGATCATTTACACATGCTGGGCTTAAGTAGTGGTACAAGAACTTCAATTGAGGGCCATCATTCTGAGATCTAGTCATCAGAAACCTTCTGTAGCGCTGACCATTGTCCTTTCTCGATGGGGGGAGTTAAGCAGACAAGTTGGTCTACGGCATTGACCCAAATATGCCACAGCCCCACCGGGCATTAATCATGAAGCACCTGGGTTGGACACGACATGGGAGCAGACCCTCGATCAATGAGACCATTACTTATGTCGCCAATTTGATCTGAAGTAGTACTATCTCAATCGTGCTGTGAACAGATAATGATTGCTGTGGTTCAACAAACCAAAGGAGTTGAATCATACCGCTTGTACACTTGTTATGGGTAATACAATGAGATCCAAGTCCCATCTGCGAAGTAACACCCCTCCTTGGGTGGAAGGAAAAGAACCCTACTCTGCAGATTCTGCAGCCTTCAAGGCCATATCAAAGGAGCGCAGTAACGAGTCCTTGTCTTCTAAACCCACGCTGATCCGCACTAACCCTTCCTCAACCCCATACTCAGCTGCCCATTCAAGTTCAGTGTAGTGAGCAAGGATCGTATACGGACAAGCCAGGGTGAAGTTTGTACCGAGACTCGGACCTTTATAAAAAGGAAGTGCATCAAAGAAGGCCTTCGATGCAGCCAAGGATGTAAAGGTGAGGGAGAACAGTCCACCATAGCCGCCATCAGGGAGTTTACATCTTAGGTAGTTTGCGGTCGTCGTGTATGCTGGGTAGAAGACCTCTTTGATGGCGGCGGACGATGTGCCCTCAGCGGTGGAGCGCGAACGCAAGGAAGCACAGACGGCTTGAGCATTTTCGTCGATAACCCGAATACGTTGTGCAAAGTTACGCGAGTTGCGTTCCATAAAAAGAGCGTCCTCGTCAAAGTACGTGTCTTCGTAGAAGGCCGTCTGAGTTTTCAAAGAGGCATAGTGACGTCCTTTCGGATTAAGCACGAGGCTGAACACAGACATGAGTTCTGAGTCGTATCGAAACGTTGAGCTAACTTACCTCCCACCCATGGCATTCCCATCACCACTGAAGATCTTGGAGAGGCTAGTGACAACAATATCTACGTGTGGCAAGACCTCGACATTCACAAAGTTCCCAATCGTGTCATCGACAACTAACAAAAAGTCATACTTGTCTGCTAGGGATCTTAGGCGGGGAATATTTGATGAGCGTAGGAGTGGATTTGACGGAAACTCAGAGAAGAGAGCAAGAATCGGAGGCTTCGTTGCATCTCTACTGAATTCTTCTGCGAGGAGACTTTCTAAGGTATCGATGTCTGAGTCAAGTCCATGGCCGAAGAAGTGGGCACCTGGACCCCATTTCTCGAGAATTTTCAGGGTATCGGTATACGGAAATCTACGGGCGAGGAGAGCTTTAGCAACCAGCCTTGCAAAAGGAAACGACATACCCAAAACAAACACTTTTGGCTGATGGTCGGGATTGGAGGCAGAGCTGATGGGCATTCCAGATCGCGGCCATCCCTGTGGAGTAAAGAAATACATCATCTTCGCTGACATCCTGAACACCTCGACTACTTGGTCCAATCTCGACATCCTGCGAGCCAGCACAAGGTCCCTGCGGACCATCTTGCATGTTGTCCTTTACAAGAACGCCAGCTATACGTCTTCGAAGGGCACGCTTTGCAAATGCGGCAGCGCTAAGAGGAAGATTGCGTCCGTATCGCTCTTCGAGGTATGTGGTTTGGTCCAGATTAAACGCGTCTGGGCTGGTGATGCTCCCAGATGGTGTCCGACCTCCTGGTTGTTTGACCGAATAATGTTTGTTGGACGCTCTGTAGGAAGGACGGGGTGGGCTCGGCGAGTCCGCTCGAGATGTAGGTGAATGATGGTTTTGCCTATCATGTCCGGACAAAAGAGAGAGGCAATGTTCAGCGAAACGAGAGGAAACGCCAAGACCAGCGTGCTGCCAAAATTGCTTTGCAATGGGAAAGATGTCTGCGGGGAAAAGCGCAATGTGCAATTCCGCACATTGATGTGTCTGCGGGGACGGAGGAGAGTCTTCGGGACATATGATGTACTGGACGAGCCTGACATGTGCTGCAGTTCCCGCAAGTGCAGCTCGATTGACTATGAACGTTCTGCATTGGTCTGCGATCTTCTTCGAGGGACACAACAGACATTTCTCTGCGTTAACGCCGAATTTTTGTTCACAGATATTGGCAAGCTAAATGCGATGAGAAGGCTAGTCCAAGCAATCAATCTATGGTTATAGCGTACCTTTTGAATGCTTAAATGAATGAAGAATCGCGGATACCCCGAGACCATCGAATCCACGACGCGTTTCTCACCCTCTTCATAACCAACATTATCACTCCAGGTCGGAAGAGATACGGAGATGGCGTGTTGCGTGAACGGTGGGACTGCGCGCCCGAGTGTTTCGCTTCCAGCAGCAACAGCCGTGGCCATTCTACTAGGCCCTACTGCTAGGTGGTGGTGTACAAGATCAAGTTGATGGGATCTCGGCAGTGGAGACTCGAAGCTCACACGGTGACTCTACTTCGCTCTCTGAGGTGCAATCCGAGTTTCTAATCGAATGATATTTTTCCAGGTACCAATTCAATTGCCACATATGATTGTACGGCGTTTCTCTGCGCCTGGCGTATCTAGGTAGCGCCGAAAGGCTCTAGATGCGGAGGGGATGATCATTCTATATCCAAGGATGGCCGCGCCGCATGTTGAAGGCGAGGCGTAGATATCAGAGACGCGCCGGGTATTCGCCTGCCATCTCTGCTTTCCGCCCCATCGCTTCAGACGATGAGTTCTGGTATCCGCATTGTCCCTCCTCCTGAAGGTTCTGGGACATCCTTCCTCGGAGCACTCTACTCACGGTTTTCAGGAGGCTCGGAGGGAATGCTCAACAGCTTAGTGAATAGGAACCCCAAGTTCTCGCCATTGGACGTACTTCCATGCGCCAATGTTAATGTAGAGAAACTTGCTATTTGCAATAATACAGGCAAGCTAGCCTGTAGCTCCTGCAAGTTAGTGTCCTATTGTTCCAAGGTATGGAACAATTGTTCCAGCGCTCCTGGATGTTGACCAACAGCACCACAGGACTGTCAGAAAGTTCACTGGGCAACCCATAAATCAGGTCTGTCAATTTGTCGATGGAGTGAGAAAATAAATATTAAGCTCAGTGGAAGATTGCAAAAATTCTATCAGATCGAGTAGCTGGAAACCCGGCTGGGTTGTACAAGGTCGTAACCCTGATTTTATCGACGATTCGGTAACATCAACGACTGAAGAATTCGCAAACCGATACAAAGAGAGACTATCCATTGGTTCATCACTGTTCGTATCGTTCTCGCTTCTGTTTCAACCGCGGAACACTGAAGATCCCTCGTAGTTGGGGTAATATTCCAGCTATGGACATCGTCAACTTGGCGGGTAATGAAAAGGACCTGGGAAGAGACTTATCGCTTGCATTCGCTGGTGGGCTACTTGCGAGTACAGGTGATCCACTTCCCCTAATTACCTTCCAGCCTCTGGTGACATTCGAAACGTCGTCACAACGGTCAATGCCCTTGGATCGGATTATTCCGGGAAATTGAACATCCTACTCAATGATCTCAATCCCCATGTTGTATCTCGCAACATCGCCTTACTCCTGGTCTTGGGAAGTATACCAGACGAAATTATCGCCGCGGACATAGCTCTTCACTTCTGGTACTCTGTCTTCATGCCCATGGAATATCGCCTCCGTATCCTTTCCATGGTCTCAGCTCTTTTGAAGGACAAAAATCATGAAGGTCCAATCGTTGCCTCTTTAGGACCTCATTCAACGTTGACTTGTCTGGTCACTCCTGATGTCGTCAAACTTTTGATGGAGAATGTTGCGCCCGTAATATCTCCAGAACGAGCGCAGAAAGAATACGAGCGCGTGAGGCAAGCACCCTCTCGCGCCGATTTTCGAGATCGCATGTATATGGGGTTGAAACCCTCCCATCGACTTGCATTCCTGGAATACCGGCGATTCGGTATCATTCTCCCCTTCGGGGCTCTCAACGCCCATTGCAATGTGCCCAACCCCTCTCTTTTCTCCAATGGCGAGTGGCTACAAACCGATTATGCAGATCCACTCGAATCCTGGGAGTGGGTATTCTTTCCGTCTGAGTTAGGAAATGAGCGATGACCCATCATCTGTAGCATGGACAAGGTTTTTAATGCTGGAAAAGCACACGGCGCTCAACCAGAGGATGTCTATGGATGTCTTTACTTTTTCCTCACAGACCAATTACGAGCATTTTCCCGACACATACGTCAACATCGCATCTCATTCCGTGTCTTTAGCTTGAATGCCTGCGTGCTGCCACAGGGCATGACCGAAGATGTGTTTGCTGCGTACGGTGTTCCGTCCACAATTCGGTTCGACCGCATCGATGTGTCAAACATCATGGATCCGAACTACGTAGGCATACGAGGTGTGATCGATGCCTGGGGACCCCTACTTGCGAAAAGCAGAAACTCCGCTCTCACTGGGTACTTCATGAACTGGGTGGGATTTGGAAAGGGCCGTGTGGTTGACGCTGGCCCATTGGTGTTACGCAGCACAATGAATTTGTTGATGGGTAGCGGCCGGGTACGATGTCACGTCCGTTGACCTCTCAGGACCGTCATTACTGAATCCCACTTAAGATTCAGGCATGTGGGGACCCAGTGACAGCGACATATACCACTATGCAGGCCATCGATGCTTTCTATGACAATTCAAAGGCATTTTCCAAGTTTTGGAGGGATCATGGTGGTGCCGACGTTAACCTCCAATTGAGGTCAGCCCACAAAATCCTTCCGCACGTGCGTAATGTGGATACTTGAAAGATCCCGCTAGCCTCTGACCACTGAACCCTGGTAGCGCTTGAGAACCGCTGTTGATGCTAAGCCAGACGCTCTTCCCAACTTCGCCACTGATGAAGCGTGGTACCGCTATGTGCGTTGCCTTTTCGAGCTCAGGAGATTCTAACTTGGCTTCAACCACAGATCCAACTGACCAATTACACGTGGACGGAACGTTTTGTCGAGCTCGTTCATAGCAAGGCATGAGAGAGATCTTCCTACAGTACATAATACATGAGATATTCTGTCTACAATTCCTTGATGACCTTTCTTCAATTGGATGCTTCCCTTGTTGCGCCAGATAAAGATTCCTTTTGTAGGGCCTGTGAGTTTTCTGACTCATCTCTGCTCCTTGCGTAACTGTCAGCCATGACTTCCTCAGCTGCAGAGTGTGCATTCGCCTCCCTCATCAAAGCAAACGATCCACTCGGTTTGCTCACAGCGTCTGACTGTAACGCCCTTGGAAATGTAATTGAGCAGACCTCGCTACCACTCACATCCCCCCCTCTCGAGTCATTGCCGTGTGCAAACCATTGTTCGAATCCCGTAAAAGCAGCCTGTGCAAAATGCAAACTGGTGTCGTATTGCTCGCAGGTGAGATTCGAAGCTTAGGTGTTTGTCTTTGATGATTCGATGGCGGTGTCGTGAAGAAATGTGAGAGGTTACAGAGGAATGTT
>JBBPOH010000516.1:0-12803 GCA_038091335.1 Phylloporus arenicola | reverse complement strand
CCCCTCCTCTTACCCCCGCCCCCGCTCACCCCCCTCCACGTCTCAGGACGTCCCTCCACTGAATATGTCTCAGACGAGACTCCCATGTCCCCTTATGCAAACCTCCACCTCGCTTTCGAACAGATGCGCGTCCGCACTCTCCGTGACATACACGGATCCCCCCCTTCCGACGACGATCTCCACGCCAACACCCAGCCTCCCAGGGTCCTCGTCCTGGGCCCAGAAAACGCTGGAAAGACGTCCATATCAAAAATACTTACAAATTATGCCCTCCGCGTTGCACAGAATTGGTCCCCCCTTCTCGTGAACCTCGACCCCGCGCAGGTATGTTCCCCCTCTTCCCCCTTCCCTCCCTCACCCCCTCTAGGGCGCCTGGTCTGTCCCCGGATCAATCTCGGCTGCCATCGTCAGAAGCCCCATCGGAACTGCCTCCCCTGCTAATCCTCTGGGTTCCGCGGCCACATCCGCACCCACTGCCCTCGCTTCGAATGCACTTATCCCATTGACTTATTGG
The DNA here is from genome assembly GCA_038091335.1 of Phylloporus arenicola. NCBI lineage: Eukaryota > Fungi > Basidiomycota > Agaricomycetes > Boletales > Boletaceae > Phylloporus > Phylloporus arenicola. Next base: position 12,289 of record JBBPOH010000516.1, on the reverse strand, counting down.
TACGGTCATCCAGACATAAAGACCAATCCCCTGCTACTCGATCGCTTGATTCGGAATCTCGGAATCAACGTTCTCGAGCGACTCGTCCACGACCCACAAGGTACTCTTTCCCCTCTCCTTTCTGTCAGCTCAATCACGCGTGTACAGCACGCGTATCTGGCCTGATCGTCGACACTCCCTCCTCGTTTGCATCTGGACCCAGTTCTGGATCCGGCGCAGATACCCGTCACACGCTCATCAAAGCCGCCATTGAAGCTTTCCAAAGTATGCACTCCTCCCATTCCTCCTCGCACTTGCTCATCATGTCCAGTAAATACTATCCTCGTCGTCGGTCATGAAAAGCTCAACGCCGAGATGCAGCGTCTCTATGGCACTCGTCTCACCGTCATCAAAATTCCAAAGTCTGGAGGGGTATCTCACACTCTTCCATCACCATCTCCGTCCTAATGCCACACACAACAGGTCGTCGACCTCGACCATTCCTACCGCGACCGTATACACAACTGCCAACTTTATGCCTATATGTACGGCCAAAAGATTGACCCCCCTCCAGGCATATCCTCCGGCCTCGTGGGAGGAGAAGCACCCACGGAACTCATCCTCTCCCCCTCTTCATCCGTCATCAACTTTGGCGATCTTGCCATTTACCGCATCGGTCAAGGTGAGTTGTTGACGCGATCCTTTCATGTCCTACCCGATTAACTGCACTCACACGCCCAGAGTCCATGGCACCCTCCTCGGCGCTGCCCATCGGCGCTGCACGCACCCTATCCGAAATGCAACCCGCGTTACTAGATCCGGCATCTGGCAGTACAAGACTGTTGAACAAGGTCCTTGCTTTGCTTGCCCCCTTCAATGAAGACGAGACCGAACGGTACGACGAAGAAATCCTCGACCTGCCCGTCGTAGGCTTCCTCATCATGTCAGTCTACCCGATCCGTCCCTTTCCAGGGCTGACAGCCGCTCTCTAGAACCAGCGTAGACATTCCGAATAAAAAGATGACGGTACTCGCGCCGAACCAAGGTCGGATCGTCGGGGGTACGGCTCTCGTCGGGTCATTCGAGTGGACAGAATGACAACAGATAGGAGTTGATAAGAAATATTGTCGAACTACTAATCGGTATCGACATTATTCTAGCGTCATAACCGTGACAGGTCTCGACCCCAAACCCCCCTGTCAAGTGTCAGTAGGCTATGCTATCGCGACGTTCGCCACAACATACCTGATGATCCAATCGATCATGAGCAACGCTCTCGTCCTCGCGGACACCTGTTCACTCCAGTACACACTTCTCCAAGCATACATGGCGACCAACCCGCCCATGACCGACAGCTGTCCCAAGTCAAATACAGCGGCATTGCCGATATACGCCAGATTCCCGAGGTGTTTATATCGGAACGGCCCGCTGACGGCTTCGTCTAGGTCCTTGACACTGTTGGCCTCGAGAACCTCATGTTTCGAAGCGAGCCTGCTGAGTTTCTTGCCGAGATATCTACCTTGCTGAGAAGCGACCTGCGCAGTCTACGAAACATTGGTTTCAGCACCCAACAGTGGCGCAAGTGAACCGGCTCACAGCGGGCAATGCCGTAATCTTGTTCCCTATCTCCTCTAGCAACTTGCAAAGCTCGTTCAGCGTCAAGCTGTTGTCGGCATCCGAATCGTACAAGTCGAACAGCGTGCGGACCTAGAACGTGTCATGCAAAACGAATTTCACCACATGTCCATGCTGACCTTTTGCAAGTGGGACTCTGCCATGGGGATGCGTTGTTTAATCCTAGACACTGTCACATGATAAGAACGATGGTCCAGAGCGAGCATTACGAACGGGCGCCCTACCCATGAAATCAAACTCTTCAAAATCGATCTTGCCATTCTTGTCCTTGTCGGCCTCGTCTACCAGTTCCAGGAGGTGGCTCACAAGCGATGTTTCAATCTATTTTGCCCACGAGTTCAACCAGCAGTAGACTGAGCCTTGTCCATCACTCACCGTCGCGCAGTCCCCAATAGCGTAGACCTCGCCGAGTGGCGCACCCTTGACGCGGAGATGGGCGTCAACCTCGATGGCTTTCTTGTGGACTTGATTGGGTAAAAGGTCCGAAACTCGCTTCGTGAAGGGGTTCATCGCTATCCCAGTCGACCAGAGCACAAAGTTGGTAGGGATCTCATGCTCGGTGATCGTCCCGTCTGGAGACCGTGTGGTGTACACGACGTGGTTACGATGTACCGAGCGCACGCGAGCCAAGGTGACGAGGTCTACCTTGTCACGCTTAAATTTCGCCTACAGGGTGATCGACATGATTAACAGCAAGATAAAGGTTAATGGGCTGCGTACCTCTGCGTACCTGGAGATGGCCTCGGAATACTGTAAAGATCAGATGGTTGTTCTTTCACCTAGATACACTGGACACACCGTGTTCAAGATATGCTCGCGCGATTGAATAACATGAATCGAGACCTCCTCCCGACATATTTTTGGGAACTACGAATGACAGATGCGTGGGTAAACGCATGGAAGCAAAAAGAAACGCACATAATTCATAATATCTTCCTGGCAAAAATCGTAGATTTCCTGCAGTAATGTTATCAGTCTGATTATCACGAAGACAAAGGCGGTATACACACCGCGGCGGTCTCAACACCAGTGGGGCCTCCTCCACAAACAACAAAGCTTAGTAGACGCTTTCGCTCCTCTGGGGACGTAGTCGGTAAAGATGCTGCCTCAAAGTTGTCTGGATGCGAAATTCTAGCACAACACGTCAGGTATTGTATGGATTGACCTACCCATGATCCGGCGTCGAATAGCCTGTGCATCTGATATAGACTTCAGCTGGAAACAGTGTTCTAACCCTGGCACACCATGCGTGCTAGAGACGGAGCCGACAGCAATGATTATCTTATCATAACTAGAAAACCAGAAAGACATGAGCTTCATGAAGCTTTCAGGGACCTCGGGCTTACGGCACGTATATTCTCTGTGCAGTTCCATCAGGACCAGTCGTCTCGACTTCCAGTAGTCGTTCAGACATCACTAGATCCATTGCCTTTCCAGTAATCATCTGGCCACGGAGTCGGGCGATGATTTTGCGTATGGGCTCAATAAGGCTGCGGACTTGTACCGTGCCTACAGCGGCAGCTTCCCGAGAGGCACATCAGCAAGCATCCGGTTTCAAAGAAAAACTTACATGGCAAGAGTGGAGTAAACGTAGTAAACGTTTCCGGGCCGACGAGCGTCACATGGTAGTCACCCAACGACAAATTCTGCAATGCGGAGACGGCCTTGAGAAGAAAAGTGAGCGATGGTAAAAGCGCAAAGCACAACATCCTACCCCCCATCCTCCTCCGACAATGACAAGCTTGGGCTTCTCATTCAGTTTTCTAGCCTCCTCGTCTTCTTCGTCTGCAAGAAGTACGTTGACCACAGGCAAATTCTTCGGGCCACCACGCTCAGGGTGCAACGCTAGGGGGGATACTGGAACACGTTCGATGTGTTTTTCCGCGTACGTGAATGCATCATGTATGAATATGGCTGCTCCGAGGGTGAAAACACCGGCAGCTGCAGACAGCACCAAATAAGAGGTGTACTTTACAACAACAAAGGAACGGCGAAGAAAACGAGATATAGGGCGCGGCTCTAAGGGAATGACGGGCTTGATTCGCTCCGCAGATGGTGTAGTTGCGAATGGTCGAGTCAGGCATAGATTGGGTAGCGGTGTGCGCGATATTTGGACCAGACGCGAGCGGCTTGTGCAGGTATAGCCAAACCTGGTATGTCGCAATACATATGAGGGTGTGAGCATGGTCGTTAAGAAGGAGAGTGGTGAAGCACGGGTGATCATCAGGTGGAGCAGTCCGAGCAGTCGGATAACTTGGCAATGGCTGCGTCACGGCCGCCGAAGGTCTGCTCCTTTCTATTCCAAAATTCAGGGTGTCCGCAGGCTTGTCCTGGTACTGTTTGACCGGGCGATGCAAGTCAAAGATACCGTTGCTTGGTGAAGAATCTGATAAGTCCAAAATTGGAAGGCGTAGCAAATGGAGTGTCCGTTGGACCGACCGAGTTTTTGCCGGCCATTATGATTACTAAAGACCAATTTCCACCATCCCTTCCTCGCAGTTTTACATAAAACCTCACAAATTGAAGTGCTACGCTAGTTTACAGTGCGGGATATATGTTTTGCTAACAATGTAATAACGAAATAGTATACGCCTCCTACGCAACATAACAATAGCAGGATTGTCCTATGCGAATCGGATCTTGGTTTCAGGTCTGACAAATACATCACTCGTCCATGTCGGCCGCGGTTCGGATTACTCGCGCAAGGACCCTCCAGCGGCGTTGGACTGGCGTGGATGATACCGATTATCGATGAGCCACAACAAGTTCTTCGAGTTTCTGGACAACCTCGGACATCGTAGGCCGTTCCGCGGCATCGTGAGCCCACATGCATTCAATAAGTCCAACAATTTCTGGACAGTACTGTTTTCGCAATCCAGCTACAGAGGGTCTTGACCAACAAGCTATGAGCGGTTCAGCCCGAATTATACGACATTAAAACTAACCGTTGCCGCCTGGCGCCCACAGTTTCATAAATCGCATGTTCATTCATTCCCTTGGAGACGTTTAGGTAAGTGCCACTCTACATTGACAGGACACGTACCTCCCATGGAAATCTCTTGGTTGGTAAATGCCATTGCAGCATTTCCCAGAAAACCATCGCACAGGAAAAGACATCAGCCTTGTGGTTATACTTGGGATGAGCATGCCAAAGTTCTGGCGCTTGCCAATTCACTGTGCCGACAACGCTTCGAACCATGGATCGCGTCGATTGCTTGACCTTGGCTAGCCCAAAATCTGCGATCTTTGCAGCGCCGCGGGAGGTAATGAGGATATTTGAGGACTTGCAATCGCGGTGAATAATTGAAGGCTTGCGGGTGTGAAGGTATTCCAGTCCATTGGCGATATCCAGCATGATGCTTAGCTGTGAACGAGCGCATCAGATCCATCAAACCGAGACAAGGAATATACGTACAACTTTATATAGTGGTGGAGCTGCAACGTTCCGGATGTAGTCAAACAAGTCACCATTTGAACACAGTTCGCTAACGATCATTACTGGCGTCTCGCGCGTGTTCTCTGGTATACTGACTCCAAGCTAACGGAGGCGGTTTAAAGTTGTCCCTGGTGAGATAAAAAAAAAGGTACTCACGAAGCGGACAATGTTCGGATGATCAAACTCTCCGAGTAGCTTGAGCTCTTTAATGTCCACTACCGCAGTTGTCAGTGAGAGTTCTTGCAAGACATGATGACGAACTTGAGCTGAGCTGATCCCGGAATTCAGCGATTGCGACCCGTTTGCTTTTGAACTTCCCAATGTAGACATCCTTGAAACCACCACTGCCGATCTTCTCCAGCTTCGTTAGTTTATCTGGGGGTATCTCACGATCTTCAAGACCTAAACTCTCCAAGTCGAGTTCCAGCTCTGGCTCTGGTTGAGTCTGCTGCTCGTTTGAAATTGGGGGTGTATAGGGCACATCACGGTGGACGCGATGTGGACGCGGTGGAGTGATGCTTTGACTTCGACTCTTTGTTCTGCGGCGACCACCGCGAACACGCATCGTCGATGGGGGTCGCACAGTACCTGTTGAAGATGGCGAAGAAAACCCAGTTGTATGACGATCACGCCATTGCAGCAGAGACTGCGCAAGCTGGGGTTTCGTACCACCTACGTCGAGAGCACGCGTCTCGCATAGTCGAACGAGGTCGTCACGGCGGAGACGAATCAGCGTCTTCTTCGTGGCAAGAGTAAGGTCGACTTCATCCACCATCAGCATGTTGAACGAGTAGAACAATGAATACCTACAGTCCTCTTCCTCCATGGCTTCATCAGCATCAGGATCTGCATCCTCTGCACTTTCCACATCTACATCAACCGACTCGAGTTCCAAGTCAATCTCTTGGTCATCTTCTTCCTCTTCTTCCTCATCGGCATCCTCACCACCAACGACCTTCCCACTCCGCAGCATCCGAAGTGATGTCTTCACGGGACACGGGGAATCAGCCACGGAACCATTTTCGTCCTCAAAAAGATTCGAGTTATCTTGATCATCCATATCATCCTCTATCTCTTCTTCAACTTGTTCCTCTTCCTCCTCGTCATCCCCTTCGCTGCCATCGTCCTTTGGTGGTGTATGGGTCTGCACCCTCCGCGGTCGTAGGCGTCGTTTGACTGGTGTGCGCCGACCACTCCCGGGCGGAGGTGAAGGGGAAGGGGAGGAAATAAGTTCATCGACCTCTTCTTCGTCATCCACAGACTGATTCTCCTCCATCTCGCATTCCTCTTGCTCCACGGCACTCTTGCATCTTGTTCTTTGCCTAAAAGATGCATCCTGATCAACGACGAGGCCATTGACATTAACCTTGTCTCTACTACGAAGCCGACGAGGACTGCGTGAAGTAGTTGCAATCTTTGCCTCCAGCTCTGCGAGGTCAGTTAATTCGCTCTCATCGCCAGATGCTGGAGGAGAAAGGGCTTGAATATCCTGGCTGAACTCAACTTGTCTAGGTTTGGCCTTAGCTTTGGGCAAGACGATTTGTGGCGAAGAACGTTCTCCAGAAAGCTTACGCGAGCGGAGACGCGTGGCAGGTGGCGAAGGCAGAGGATTAGAGGATGAGATCGTTGGAGAAAATCGATTCGGCATCAAGCGCGTATTTCGTCGTCTACTAGAGTTTGACTGGACGATTAGATGAGAGGAGCAAATAAGAGTGTACCGACCTAGTAACAACCTCCCGTTCGATTTTCTGCTCCGAAATCACATCCAGTTCGACAGGACAAGAATGCGTGTTGGCTTGACCCAGAGATAAACTATGCGTTTTGAGGGCACGCGTAGTTATCTGACTCAAACCATTGACAGTCGCGCGCCTCCTAAGACCGGAAGCCACCATGTACTGCGCACTAGCATCTGTCTCCTCATCACCAGCAACGTTTCCGTCATCTGACGAAAAATCACTAGAATTATCATCTCCTCTGCCAGGCGAGGAAGATGGAGGAAGAGAGGCAATGTCGTCACGCGCAGAGATGATGGCATCCACCAATTCGGGTTTTGTCAGAGACTCGGTATCGTCCGAAAGGCCAGCAGCAACATAAATGCGCATAAGTTCATCCTTGCGCAACCGTAAAAGCTGCCTAGTAGTTGCTTCGTTGATAAGAAATTCATCCGCTATTTCACCATGAGCGTCGGACATGACGGATGTAAGCACAGCTTACAGGACTCCTCTCGATCACTCGCCTCGGAGTCATCCGATCCGCTGCATTCGTGATGCGCGTCGACATCCATCGAAGACTCTTCATCGTCAGTTTCAGAATCTAGTGTAACCGCTCTGGGTCTTTTGGGTCTCCCGGAGCCACGCATTGGACGACCATGCGCGTGAGCATTCTCATTTGCGGAGACGACGCGTTTTCTCTTCGAACCAGCGGGCACATCCAAATTCTGGCTCACATCGCGCATGCTATTTTTTTGGAAGAGGTACTGGCGGCTGGGCAACCGACGTAGATTCGGTTGTAATGTAGCAAGGACAGGACGAACAGAAACCGTGTCTGAAGAGGAGGGTGCGGACGCGCGCGAGGCGTGGGAACCAACGGTTGACCTCTGGAATCTATTAACGAAAGCAAGAGCGCGTCTTGCCGCGGACGAATGACGAGGCGGAAGTTTTGTTTTCCGATGATAACCACTTGACGAAGAAGATGAGAGTCTATGTGGCGAACGACGTTGAGCCATGCCAAGGACAGGGTGATGGGATGGTCGAATTGTGGACCAGTTGGGGGACAACTCGCGTCGATGTCTGGTCAGAGTTTGCCTGATTTAACAAAGACAAGCACTCTCAAGAATCCTCGTCGCTGGCGCGGTGGAGGCCGTTGTTCTGATCTTGTGGTCGTCGTCGCTGTAGACTTCAATGTTCAGTTGTTTGGCTCCTGTTTGTCCTACTCTTATTGCCACATCAAAAACAAGCACAAGCAAACGGTGGCGTGGACGATTTATAAAACGTTCCCACGAAAGAGATCCCAAAAAGAGAAATACAATATAACATGTCGTCACGAAGTACGGGATCTTTTGATCTACTTACTGAGGTTGTCAGCTTCTTCCCTTTTCCTGCACCTCCCTGTCCCCGCCGACGATGTTACTCAAGTTTTCGAAATCAGACATCCTAGACTCATCTCTTGTGTATCCAGAGACTGGTGCTTTTGGTTTCACTATCCTTACCCGTTCGTATTTCATCCACGGAGGAAAGGATTCCGACACCGAAAGCGAGATTGAGACCACGGTGACTCGGAGGACTAGCATCATCGATAAGCGCGGCATCCAAGTGGCAGAAATTGGATGGGGTGGACGACGACCCGTAGAGGTCATCATCGGCAAGGAGAAAGTGGCAGTCAAAGAAATGTTTGGATTACAGAGCGCCATCTTGTCGTAAGCCCTCATTGTATTTTCTTTCTTCCCCCGACTATAATTCTTTCTCAGACACAATGTTCTCGGACTACCTGCACGCTTTGATACAGGATATTTCTGGCTGGTTGGTCTGCATGGCCTCAGAGTAGGTGGAATTCTGTAAGTCAAGCTACGCAGTATTAAGGGCACCGCAGCTCCTGGACTATGACTCCAATCAGATCAAAGGGCAATTTCACTTAAACAGTCTTCGTGTTGGCGAACATTTTATAACAACACCATTACTCTCAGGCCTTGGCCATCACTATCTCGAATTCGAGCCGCATTCTCTGGCATCAACTGCCGAACTCATAGGTAATTGATTCTGCCCAACGGCCGACTAAGTTCTCTGATGAATCCCTCTACAGTCACCTTCATACTTATGGAAGTACTACGAAGAGGGAAATTCAATAGACCTCCAAACTCCCTTGATCGGTCGAAAATTTGGCGGAATTCGTCTTTTGCCAGTCTCCAAAAACGAATACGACGCGGGACGATATAACGAGTCAAGTTAGTAAATTGTATGTGAGCCCTGATAAACGTACTTGACGCACGTTTATCCGTCTTATCCATCTTAACTGTACTTTTGTAAGCATGCGTAGCAGACGGTCCTCGTGCTATCATCTATCTACTTATTTCAATTCGATCAAAATCCAACTCCCATTTTTCAGTGCGTCCCTACGGTGAGGTAGGTGCCATACCGGTCCGACCAGCGTGGTATAATTCCCAAAGGAAGGACTCCCTTTGTCTCGCTTATCGATGTTTCAAACACGGAGTGGTGTGATGAAGCGAAGAAGGGAAACCGGAAGTGTCGCCAGCTGTGTCAACTTGACATTTCCTAACAATTATAGGAAGTTTGGCCTTCTAACTCCGTGATGGTGATTGGGTGGCAAGTACCACTTTCTCTGAACTCTCTTCCCGGATCCGACACTATCTACGCGTACACGTTCTCTACTCTGTACATATTGCTACTTGATGTAAGGGATATTCCTTCCTCCCCATACAGACGATCTACCTTATACATCTTCAGCGCGGTCTGAGGGCCAGCTCCTGATGGAGGCGTGGTAAGAGCGGTGGCCGCAATCCCCTTGCCTGCCTTGCTGGCTAGCCCTGCTGCACGTCCATCTGGTATTCTGATAAATTCAAGTTTTCCTTCTCCTGCGCGTCCGTCAAAGATGTAGTATCCTTTTCTTTCAAACTGGATGATATCACTCATTTGAAGCGTCGTCACGTTTGCATCAGCCAGTGCTTCTTCGCGAAACTCGGTCACTGAAGGGACAAAGTCTTTCACGTCGTCTTCTTCCTCGAGTTTCTTCTTTGTGATGAGGTAATCGTAATCCAGAAGGGTGACGTCGATTAATCGGTGCGAGTCCGTTGGTTGGGCAAGCCAAGTTATTTTCTTTTTCGTCTTACGGAAGTCGCCGCCAAGGTTTAGCTCCATTGTGAGGGAGATCACTTCGCCGTCCTTCCCAACCACCTTCGAACGCACATAAGCATTACCCCAGTCCATTAGGGTAATCTGACGATCCGCGTTACTTCAAATCAATCTACGGATCCGAAGGGCTTACTTCTTCTTGATCTTCAAACGAGGCTGCATCCTCCTGCTCAAGCAAGAGCGTGGATGAATAAACTGTTTGCTTCTCGCCAATCTCCGCATTTTTCTTATGTAGAGGTAGTCTCTTGACCTCAACTCCAGCAGGGCCACCGCTGATTGTAACGGGTACGCTAGAAAGGGCAACAGTAAGAGCCTTGGACGCGCTCGAGAACGTATGTGTGTCCGTACATTTTTTCCTTGAGAGTCGCCCAGAACCGTGGGGCAACTGGATCAATTATCTTCTTGTTGAGCGCCCAAATGGAATCCCATTCAAGAGAAACAATGGACTGAGACGGTCCCTGGGAAAGCATAAATTGTTTTAGCGCCTCTACTGTCATGCCACGGCGACGCATGCCTATTTCGCGCGTGAGCTTGACCAACAATATATATCTCGTCATCTAACCTCGAATAGTGGGGAATCGTGGGTCATCCCATCCTTTTACGATTCTGTTATCGACAAACCAACGCAACTTGCGTTTGGACAACAAGGTGTAGATGAAGTTCAACCGACTTGAAAGAAGGGTCAGGTTTTTACACAGGCGCATGGGAAAAAAATCTCGACCTGAAGTCCCAGATATAGACAGGGTGCAGACCTAATGCCTCCATCATCCAGAAATATTGAGCATTTCTCTCGCGATATTCCATGGTCCTCAGGGCGTGGGTGACATCCTCAAGTGAATCAACGACGGGACATGCGAAGTCATAAGTGGGATAGATCTTCCACTTCTCGCTGTTGAAAACAATGAACACTGCGGAGATGCTAGGATGCAAGAACGAAAGAGTTACCCAGTACGATGATGAGGAATGACATTGCATCGGTAAATGACGGGGTCACGCAGAGTCTTATTCTGATCGTCCACGCTGATTTTTGCACGAAGGCACCACCGCAGACCCTCCGGCGTTCCAGCTTTCATTTCCGCAAAATGCTTCAGATTATCCTCAATCGAGTCATTGCGATGGGTCGAAGCGATTCCTTTCCCCCGTTCCTCGCGCATCTGGCCGGACGTTAGCAACAACGAAAGACAGTGAGTAACCTTTGGCACCTGAGTCTGTTCCGTATCATCGGTATATGCTTTGCCAGTTCCAATCATTTTGATCGCAAGGTCATAGATTTGATCAAAATAGTCGGATGTGTGACTTATAATATCCCCCTTGATGTCCATCAACTCTAAGTCTTCTAAGATGGTTTGTTCAAACTCAGCCTAATCTAGAAGTAAGCTTCAAGAAACTTGGTCACATGTAGATGCTGACCCTCTCTTTCGTCGGATTTGTGTCGTCGAATCGGATGATCATTTTTCCTTTGTACATTTGCGCGAAGTACTGGTTTAGGACAGCAGCTTTAGCATGGCCTATATGCAGATAACCGCTGGGCTCTGGAGGAAAACGCGTTACAACTTGGCCTTCTTTGGCGTTCTGGAGACCCAGAGCAAAGCTTGCAGCAGTTTTCGTATTCCGCGCCTTGTTTGCCTTGGCTGCCACAATACTGGCGAGAGCTGCTTGTGTGGATTCAAGGCTTTCCAGGTGGGAAAACCATCGGAGGGCATGGACGTGTTGACCATTTTTGAGAAGACCCAGTATTTTGATGGATGCTGAAAGAAAGGTAATCGGACACTCCCAACGATAATCGATGTAGCATCACTTGCCTCTAATAGTTCCCCAAAGCATCCAATCTGCTGAAGTGATCTCGTAGCCAACGAGGAACGTATGGTACGCAAGATGATCATCCAGAGAGTCAAGCGCACGCAGAATGTCTGGAACCGCTGTTATTGTCGGCAGCGTTCTTGCTAACACAAAGTACTGCGACACCTGTCAAAATGAATACCCTTGAATGGTACGAGAAAGATATCACACAACCTTTGTGCTCTGTCCGTCTATACCTGCATTCTTGGCCAGGATAGTGACTATCTCCTCCTCGATGGCGTAGTGATCGCCATCTAGATCGAGTGAGACACCCGTCGCCGATTCATCAAAGTTAAGCTGAGCCTTTTGAGTGTACGTCGCAATGACCAGGGCAGCGTAAGGGATGGGAGATGCCTTTGTTGATAGCGTAAGCGACATTCTGTCGGCGTTAGCTTCAACAAGGGTGAGTTTGACTTGAAGGGTCGGAATAAGTCACAAGTTCGGAATGATCCGAACGCCGCAGAGCTCTTACCTTCCACCAGCCATGGGTTGCATGCTGTAAGTCGCAGTAATCGACTTGCATCGGTTCTATAAC
>JBBPOH010000515.1:0-12808 GCA_038091335.1 Phylloporus arenicola | reverse complement strand
CTTTGAGTACCATCTGCATATCCGCGGCAGCATCGTGAAGGTGTATGACGGGGCACTGTTCGATGAGTTCTTTCTCGCTGTCCCCTTTATTGAGCCTAGGGCACTCGAACATATTTCTGAAGACCTCTGAACTGGCGCTCAGGATACTGCGATGAACCCGAAAGTGTTTTCCTTGGACTGCGAGGACTGTGTTTCCGTCCTCCATCCACGGATCGAGGCGATCCGATTTTGTTTGCTGATCTCGAGAGGCTTGTTCAGTCATGATTGGGGCCTAGTAACGAGGCGTGAACATAATTAGTTGATCTGCCAAGCGTGACCCACCAGAGACGGGCCCAGCGGCGAACTGGACGCTTTGCTCGTATGATAAGCCCTTGCATGCATGCAGGGGTTGGATGTACCCCCTGTCGCTCGCCGCGTCATCAAACGTCATTACTCCTATCCGGTGTGCCCAACAAGATGACCCCCTGTCCAGTCTATCAATGTTATCGAATGTCCTGAGTTCCAATAGGTGAATTTACCCAATTTTGAAAATTGATTGAATCGATATCGGTTCATGGTGCCAGAGCCACGAGTGGAGAAGAACCCGCCGACTGCATTCGATTCTTAGCTTCAGTCCTAGTATTTAGTTCTGCATTTGGGGCAGTCTCGCTCGTCCCATCCACAATATTGCTTGTTGCTTCCAATTATTCGACTTGAAGTAGCCCAGGATACCAACTGTGACACGGGAAGTTGAACTGCAACAACAAAGATTCTTTGAGCAAATCGATGCCATCAGGCAGTTCGTTTCGTTCTTTCCCTTCGATGCATAAAATCCCAACAGAGCTTGCCAGGTTCAACGCCCAGTATCCCCTGCACCTCCTCCCTCGTCAACTCGCACAGCTCACGTACGCTCCCCACCTTGCTCATCACATACTTGACGTTCTTGGCCGTCACGCCAGGTATGCACCGCAGCAGTTCTTCTGCAGCCGCGTTCACACCCGCACCCGCGTCTGGATCCTCTTCCGCCCCGATCGCGATCGCCCGACAAGGATCGGGCTCAGGGTTGTTCGCTTTGAGGTCATTGAAAATATCTGTCGTCGCATATGGAGAAGAGGACCAGATGATGCGTACGCGAGGAAAGTGGAGCGTCAGAAGAACGAGTTTGGACTGGATCGAAGGCGGTGCGCGATCAGACTCGGCAGATTGACCTCCCTTGTTTGCAGGTTTCGGATGCTTGGAAGGCTTTGCATACGTCTTGGTCGTCTCCGAGACTACCTTCATGTGATGGTCTAGCTCTATTTCGGGACAGCTCGAACAGGAAAGACGCACCTCGAGCGAAAATGCCTTATTTTCTTCAAACTCGATTAACAAAATGGGCTGCTTGTAGTGGACAGACATGAGTTCGCATTGTGTGTACCTAGCCCATGGTGTGCGTGAGTGAATATACGAGCCGCAGATGCAGCAGAGCGACAACTTACAATCGTCCACTATTGAAGCTCGAAACCAAGTCCGGTATGCTCTTCCGCTCAATACAGATGTCGGGCGTAGGAACGTAGTCACCAACGGTGAGTGTCGCAGGAATGACCAGCAGACCCGAAGCGTGTAGCAACGATGGAAGCGTTGATCGAAACTCACGCATGTCAACAATAACCTGAGAGTTAAATAAACCTTAAGTGTTTGTCTAGGAGGGTGTCAACAAACCTGGGATTCCTGTGTACTCAGTTCCTTTCGCCCACCTGCCAGTCGCGAACTAATCGACTTGATGATGTGTTCTCCAGTTTTAGTCCCTAGTCTCTTGTCCTCGTAGATCGGAAGCAGCATCGACTAGACGCGCAGTGAATTCGGTTGGGATTCATATGCAAAGCAATACACTCACACCCCGCTCCTTGATGAGACGTTCAAACGACTCCTTTTCACGCCTGAGTCCGGCCAAATACTTGTGCTCCTCACAGCTGAGCTGATACACCAGAAAATAGAGCCTCACACCCAGGCCAGGGCTCGAACTCCGGTACACTTCAATACGACGCACGAATTCGAGGCTAGGCTCGAACATGACGATGAACTTGGGTTGTATCTCTGCCAAGACCTGATCATCTGTATCGTCTGAGTAGGCGCGCACAATCACTGTTTGTTGAGGTGGAAGTAGACCATATTGCGTGTCAAAGTCGGCATCCAGGTGACTAGCAAGTATCCCTTGGAGTAGTTCCATGTCTCCTTCAGGCACTGGGAGATCGTTTGTGGATGTACTCTGTGCTGCGAGGCTGGATGGACACACGCTAAGACACTGCGAGCACTCACACCAAAGGAGAAAAGAAAACTTACAATGTCGCGATCTCTTCCCCGTCATCCAAAATGATGACCTCGTCGGGCTTAGGGCCCTCTTTACGTTGAGTCAGGCTTGGTCCCGTGGACGATGGAGCTCCCCCACGGACCCTTCGTCGGTTCGCACTCCTCGCTGCTCTTTCTTTGTCCTTTTTCTGTAGCGCCTCGCTCGTTGTTGTGGAACCAGCACTACCAGATGCCACAGGAGCGGGTTTCTCAGTTTGCACTTGTATTCCGCCCTTCCCGTTCTTCTGGCTGGCGAGTCGACCTTTCCAGTACAAGTAATTCCGTAGCCTTGACTCCATCATCTTCTTTCCCCGTTCACCTTTCGGTGCATCGACATCCATCGTCGACAAAAACTCACTGACCAAAGTGGAGGATTGAGTGGAGGACGTCATAACCAGAACAGTGTTCGAACCACGGGCATCTAAAACGATGTCATGTCTCTGGGTCAGTGAATTACGCATAGGTGAAACGCTCACATGATGAGAGCGATTCTTGTCTCATCATCTCCTCTTCAATCTCGTGCAATACATCTGCAAGTAGATCCCATTTCGGAAGTTCCTCGAGAACGGGGTCCATGCCATCAGGGATCCAGGACTTTGAGGACTTTGTTGATGAACGTTTCCCAAGCCCTTCTAGGTCATCCAAAGCGTCCCATGCGTCTTGGTCATCCGTAGGATCGATCACAGCAGATGGGAGATCCGCATTGGTTTTCGAAAGGGTGTAACAGCGTCGTTTCGCAGTTTGAAAGATGGTGTTGGCGGCATCCGTAAGCATCCATGGAGATTGATTTTGTCGTGCATTACCCGCTGCGCTAGTGGTGTTAGAGGCTATCAGCGTTTCGAGGTATGCATAGAACCCGAGAGGGTCGTAGGACAACAAGTAGCTGATTAAAGTGCAATCAACAACGAATGGGCTCATGACGTGGAACTGCGTACGTGAGAAGACGCCTCAGTATTGAAAGATCGTTGACTAGCTGCTTCGTTTTCGGTCCTACTTTGTGCCACACGGGATCGAGCTGTCTCCGCACTACTGCATCAAACGATTTGAAGTAAGCACTCTCAACGGTAAGATCGTCGAGGTCAAGCTACAGAACGGAGTCAATTTTGTCCGAATACGACGAGCATAATAACGCACCGATGTATTCGAGCGTTTAAGCTCGGAAAGTGTTATAGTCATACACTGTACGATCGCATGGTGAATGGCTGTCATATTTTCTGTCAGGTGTTGATACAACTCGATAACGTCAGCTTTGCGATACTCGAGCGTATCTTTGATCGACTGATGAAATCTGATGCCTCATGAGATTACGATTCTTTCCTCCTCTAGATAACCGACCTGGGATAAATATGAACTGTCCGCAACTGAAGTTCTTTCATGACATTCTTCAAAGGTGACATTCCGCTCGTGATGAATTCAGGCTGATCGGAAAATGCTTTCAAAAAACCTGTCGTGTTCTTTTCACGATACAACCGAACGATGAATGCCTCCAATGCAAGCGCGGTTACTCTGAAGGAATGCATTCGCAGTGACATCACCTGACACGAACGACAACTTACCTTTCTCCGTGCAAAATGATGATACCGGTAATAAGTTCGGTGGGTATGTCAGACTGTAACATATCGACAACCAATATCCGAGACGTCACTGAAATAAGGCCGCCCTTATTGTACAGATCCTGTCTTGAAGACCATCAGTACCTTACACCCTCGGATGCAACAAGGACAAACCTATCTCGTTTACCCGTTTCATAACCAACAATGCGCAAACCGGGCTTTCGGCAGCCCATCATGCCAAGCTCCTCGCCGATAGCAACTTCTTCTTCCGGGGTGGCATTCACAAGGAGAACCAGGTTCTGTGGAGAGTCGTAAATCTTCATGAGCGTACATATTATTCGTCGAAGTCCGAGTCCTCGGGCAAGAATGAGCAGGTCGCTCGTAGATGGGTCGTGAATTTTTTCCAAGATTTCCTTGTGGAACGCGAGCAATGGCGTCGCCATGTTGTGTCTCGAAGGACCCGCTCAAATTGGGAAGAGTAACAACTTGGTGCAGACTATGGACCTTTCTTGGCAAGACGCCGGAGATTACATAAATGGAATGAGTCCCTGAGATATTCTCCACCCATAAAAACGTTGCAAGTACTGTCCTTATTCGCTTTCTCGGATCCAAGTATGATACCTTCAAGCCTGAGGATAACTAGAATGTCCACTGGCCGATTACTAAAAAATTTGTTGAGTGAGCCCACTTTCCGAAAGTTGCTGAGTCAGCAAGCTCATAACTTGAATGAATCTCGCTAGGCTACAGTTAGTTCGCTTTGTCCACCTCCACGACCGCTGAGCCTTC
The DNA here is from genome assembly GCA_038091335.1 of Phylloporus arenicola. Classification (NCBI taxonomy): domain Eukaryota; kingdom Fungi; phylum Basidiomycota; class Agaricomycetes; order Boletales; family Boletaceae; genus Phylloporus; species Phylloporus arenicola. Next base: position 8,162 of record JBBPOH010000515.1, on the reverse strand, counting down.
CCGGAACGACCGTTTGGAAAATGCGCACAAATCACTACGACATTCTCATCGTCGGTGCTGGCATTGCAGGCTCAGCTCTCGCTCATGCTCTCTCTACGATAACCTCAAAATTGCGCGGTTCTTCCCTACGTGTCGCGCTCCTGGAGCGCTCCCTTTCCGAACCGGACCGCATAGTCGGCGAGTTGATGCAGCCCTCTGGTGTTGCTTCTCTGCAGAAACTTGGAATGGAGGGTGCTTTGGAGGGCATCGATGCTATTCCAGAGCGCGGCTATTGTGTCACAAAATCCGGTCACCTGGTTCATATTCCTTATCCAGACGGACGACAGGGACGAAGCTTTCACCATGGCAGGTTCATCATGCGCTTGAGAGAATATGCCAAATGTGCACCGGGCGTGGACGTGATCGAGGCTACAGTGAACGAACTCATAGAATGCGAACACACCAAACGAGTACTGGGTGTTCGCGCCACGCGTTCATCTTCTGGCCCAGACGGTTCAAGAGAAGAAAAAGAGCCATTCTTTGCGGATTTGGTCATCGTCGCGGATGGATGTTTCTCCAACTTTAGAAATACGGTTATGGGCAAGTCCGCTCGACAATCGACCACCCGGAGCTATTTCGTTGGCGCCATCCTCAAAGATGCACAGTTACCGATACCTCAGCACGGGACCGTTGCCCTTGTCAAAGGACACGGACCAGTCCTCTTATACCAGATATCAGAACACGATACCCGTATGTTGGTAGACGTAAAACACCCACTACCATCAGATCTGAAGGCGAGATACACTTCTGTTATGCAATACTGACCACTGACATGCATTTTAGGGACATATCCTAATGAACGTTGTACCTCAGCTCCCCGCATCCTTACACGGACCTATCCGTGAAGCCCTTGACAAAGATCGTTTGCGCCGAATGCCGAATTCATTCTTACCCTCCGTAGAACAGGGCGGTAAACGCACTAAAGAAGGCGTCTTTCTTTTGGGCGATTCCTGGAACATGCGACATCCCCTCACTGGCGGCGGCATGACCGTTGCACTAAACGATGTGGTCATATTAGCACAGATGCTAGGCGAAGTTGAGAGCTACGGCAATTGGGATCAGGTCTCCAAAGTGCTTGCTCGTTGGCACTGGACTCGCAAACCATTGGCATCAACGATCAACATTCTCAGCGTTGCCTTGTACGACATCTTTGGAGCAGATGGTACGTACTCATGCTGTAGGTTTCGCAAAATTGTGATACATGGTATCGTAGATGAATGTCTTGCGGTGCTTCAAAATGGCTGTTTCAAATATTTTGAACGTGGTGGTGAATGCATCCGTGGTCCCATATCCCTGCTCTCCGGGTAAGATACCTTCTAATCGAAAGTGGACCTCATTCTTACTGTTGTCCATAGCATTTCTCCTTCTCCGGCGCTGTTGTTCTATCACTTTTACAATGTCGCGCTCTACACGATATGGGTCATGTTCACTCATCCTCGGCACGTGAACGACCCGAAGAACAAAGCTACCCCCGTGCTTGCAGCCCCACCGGTGTGGGAGTACCCTTTCCTTCTTATCAAGAGTGTGAAAGTGGTGGGTCGTGTTTTGGTCCTTAGTCCTTGTGTTCGCTGATGCAATAACGAACTGCCAGTTCTGGACGGCGTGTGTGGTGTTCGGCCCATTGGTCTGGTCGGAGGTTCGGTGGTGGTAACGACGAACATCATGGAACTTTCGTCCTTTATAATACATTATCAGTAATTTCATGGGATACTTGACCTGTGCTATCTGCGAATAGATCGATCGCTCCGGAGCTTCACGGGCGACCCTCGAGCAAGTAGTAAAGTCTACATAGGCCAGTATTCCGAACGATCTTGTAAAGACAATGCATGTACATATCAATATCGGCACGTCAAGTTCTTGTTCCATTCCTCAGATCCAACACCCTCCACGACAACGAACAACCTATTCGGATCATACTTGTCCTTGATCGCTTTGAGCGTCGAATAATGCGAGCCGAAAAATGTTTCCTGCCAGTTGATCTCAAACAGGGACGCCTATCGAGAGAGATTAATCAATCACGCATCCGTCTTTGTTGAACGAATGAGACGCACCTCGTTGAAGTAAGCACCGTCATTTGGTGTGAGATCGTACAGGGCCTTGATCCACCCTTTCAGCTGGGAGATCAACCCTTGGATGTTTGACGAGGACGTGCCATCCTCCCAAAGGATGCCACAATAGTATTCCACGACCGCATTCCGCCAGGCAGGGTTTACACCAGCAGAGTCAGCGGGAATCTGATTGACCTTCCCACCCGCGACCATGCTATATGGATGATGATTAGTCTAACCTGTCACATATATGAACAGAAGGTAGAACGTACTTGAAGCTAGCACTACAGTTAACGAGGATTTCAGCGACCTCGGCATACTTGTATGCCAAGGTGTTCCGCGACAGAAGTCGGTTCGTAATCATGACATTGTAACCACTCTGAGTGCCGATGCTGGAGACATACACATACAGGTCATACCATGAAGGGGATAGATATAGCTGTTCTGTAGAAACGACACCGAATGGTGCCAAGGAAAGCGAAAAGTTGTGCCAGGCTTGAGTGGTTGCAGTCGCTGTTTCGTTCGTTATATTGGGTCCAAAGTAGTAGAAATACAGTTGTTGGTCCGATATTGAGCCATACCCGCCCCAACCGTCATCTGTAAATTGAGCTTGGTGCTGCAGTAGTCCGCCCACGAGTTCGGGCAGCACTGAGGAATTCGTAATGTTTGCCTGATACACATAGAGCTGGGTTGGGACTTCAGGGTAGGTGCGGTAGGCAACGGAGGTGACAATCCCATATGTCGATCCGCCACCCCCACGCAATGCCCAGAATAAATCCGAGTTCTGATATTTGTTCACAATCAGGAACTCTCCAGTGGAGAGGACGACTGATATTTCTAAAGCGTTGTCGACACCTTAGAGGTTGTGGGTTAATTTAGTACGCAGCATGATTCTTCAAGGTCTCACCAAGGCCAAAATTAGGCGATAGTGCAGAGTGACCCCCGCCAGCCAGCCACCCGCCGGCTGATCCGATGGAACCGTTTGCGGAGACACCGCCGACCATCAAGCGGCCGTAATTATTGACGGCGGCATATGCTTCATGCCATTGTATCCCAGCGCCAAGAATCACAGCTACGATCCAATCAGGGATGTAAATCCATCGCAGGCTCCAAACGATACTTACCTTCATACGTCTCATCTGCTGGAGACCCTTGAGGCACAAATGTAGAATCGTACGTGATGTTCTTCATGTTATGCGTCCACACCACAAAGGCACCCTTGGCCGCACTACGCCCGAGGAAATCGTGGCTATTCAGATTGCGCGAAGCATTTATCAATCAGAATTAGTCCATATGGAGACGACCTACCCAGTATTTTTGACAACCAACTTCAAGTTGTGCTCCACAGCAAAGGTGACTGCAGCCTGCACGTCCTCCGCTGTGCGCACGTCCACACCGATGACAGGGACCCTCCCCTGTTCGCACATGCCTGTAATGGTCGCGTTCAAGTAGCATGCAGCGATGGTGCCGTTCTGGAACATGAACGTCTCCCAGTTCGATTCTTGCATGGATCCGGGCAACGACGAACGCCAGTTTCCATCGTACCAATTTTCGACGACCTCTGTGCAGTTTCCGGAAGGATGCGAGAGAGGGTAGCACGGTGACGCAGTTGGAAGTGGGTATATCAGTGGCTGGGACACCTGGGACTGGAGTTGTGCGAACGTAGAGATAGAGGGCCAGCAGGATTGCCCATAGGTACAAAGACAACCCGAATTACTTGCCCAGGCGGCCATAGGTACTCCGATCCCAAGGAATGCAAGTACCGGGAGCGCCTTCATTCCACTGATTCGAAAGGATATATAGGTCCCCTTGAAAGTAAGCAGGGCAGGGTTTATATAATGTCGCAGCCAGAACTTTTAATCTGGTCCATGAAGAGAAGGTATGTTCTATCTTCGGGTTAGATCAGGATATACAGGAAGACGGCATGCTTTGTGTTAGGCTGTGTCCAATTTAGTGCGTATAAGGATGCGGCGGCGCCATTTGCGGGGAAAGTGACTGCTGCAGCGTTGCGCTTGAGCCACAAAAACGTACAAGACTCTTTGCTTGTCAAAGCATTGCAGTGCTTTGGACAGCCGCTGTGTAGTTTGAATGCCTGAGCGCGCAGTAATATCAGAAAAAATTACTGAGCAGTGCCCATTCATCAAGCTGAAACGCAACTTTTCGATCGTTGTTCTGATATTTCAGTCCGAGCTCGCAGCATCAATCCATGTACTTTCTGCGGGAGTAGTTCGGTGTGGCCTTCCGCATGATTTTGTGGATGATTTGTGGTTTCAAGTCTTGACGAACGACGCGATCCAGTGTATCGTGGGTGCCAAGAGGTTGCTGTGCCCCCAAGCAAAAAACTTGGCTGGCTCTTGAGACTCGGATGTGGACACTAATACATGCAGGTCAATCCGGGATCTAGTACTTTACAGTCCATACTATCCTTTCTTCCCATATTGTACACCATCACGGTGAAACCGTCATAATGCCTAGGAAATACAGAACATATATCAGTATCGGCAGGTCAAATTCTTGTTCCATTCCTCAGATCCAACACCCTCCGCTACCATGAACAACCTGTACGGGTCATACTTGTCTTTGATCGCCTTCAGCGTTGAATAATGTGAACCAAAAAAGGTTTCCTGCCAGTTGATCTCAAACAGGGACGCCTATCGAGGGGAAGTGATCGTTCACACATCCACCTTTTTGAACGAGTGAGACGCACCTTGTTGAAGTAAGCACCGTCATTGGGTGTGAGATCGTACAGGGCCTTGATCCACCCTTTGAACCGAGAGATCAACCCCTGGATGTTTGACGAGGACGTGCCATCCTCCCAAGTGATGCTGCAATAGTATTCCACAACCACATTCCGCCAGGCAGGGTCCACCCCAGCGGAGTTGGCGGGAATCTGATTGACCTTCCTGCCTGCGACCATGCATTATCAATCTAACTCATCAACTGTATGAATGTAAGGTAGAACGCACTTGAAGCTAGCACTACAGTTAACGAGGATTTAAGCAACTTCGGCATACTTGTATGCCAAGGTGAACATGAAGGTCTCCCAATTCGGTGCTTGCATGGATCCTGGCAGTGACGAGCGCCAGGTGCCGTTGTTCCAATATGCGATGACTGCGGTGCAATTCCCTGATGGATCAGAGGGCGGATAGCATGCAGATGCGGTGGGAAGGGGGTAGGTAAGTGGCAGAGAGACTTTGGATTGGAGCTGTGCGAACGTGGAGGCATAGGGCCAGCAGGCTTGCACATAGGTACAAAGACAACCCGAACTACTTGCCCAGGCGGTCATAGGCCCCATTGCAAGGAATACGATCGCAGACAACGCCGCCTAAGAAGTTCAGGAAAGAATGCGATAGTGGGAGGTGCTGGAGTCCTTGGAGGTAGTAAACAATACAGGTTATAAGTATAGTAACCCGGTCTTGCTATGTGATGTGCTTGATTCACGGGTCACGGAGAGGACACAGGTTCAATCCAGTAGTACGGTCACTATACTTGCTCTCCTGTTCTTGTTGCTGTGACTCAGTGATCCCACTGATCACTGGTAAGTACCGAATCAATGCACCAATCTCAACGTCTATAAACATCTCACCGTTTAAGCGCACCGAACCTGCCTTTCCGCAGTTATTTGAAGAGTGGCTGCCATTCAACTCAACTTGATACAGCTTCTCACACAGCCGTGTTTAGACTTGATGGTGGTAGCAAGCCAAGATAGGAATTGAACCAGTTAGTACCAGTGCGAGCTGGTGTCTGGTACGACTTCGGTAGAACGATTTGGGGTTCGATTCCAAGATCTCGGGTCAACCTCTGACTCTCAAACGACATGACGTTTACGCGCCGTTCACCACCCATTTGCGTTCTTGCGCGTGTGCCCTCCCACTCCGTTCGCGCTCGTCAAACCACACTGCATCAGTCTGCACGCGTATGCATTCATGCTTTCCCTACCCATGCTTACCCATATGCTCGTTTCGCATACCTGGGTGCCCATCTCTTCGCTCGAACGGTTCCCCGATCACGCTCTCTCACTGGCAATCATGCGCCAATGCGCCACTTGTTCCGTAACTTCCGTCCCCCATACCGTCCTGCCTGATCATGCCGCCCTCCACTCCGCCTTTCGACATCCGTTTGTTCGCCTTGGCCCACCGACCACACTAGGCAGGTCAACACCCGCATTCTGATGCACAGGGTAACATGTTAGGCTGGACTCTGGATTCCCACACGGTATATCTGAGCTGTGGCGTCTTATTTTTTCAACTAGCACCATTGCCAATGGCCGACTAGCTCAGCTGGTTAGAGCGTCGTGCTAATACTTGCCTCTCAGACCGTCGCCTATCACCCTTATGCGACGGTCTGAGAGCGAGGTACGCGAAGGTCTTGGGTTCGATCCCCACGTTGGCCATACCTTTTTTTTTGGCTTTCTTTGCCCGCAAGCTTGGACGGTTTACAATCCAGTTCGGATGTCAACGTATATACATTATTTTCGGCTCCAGGGTTGTCGCTCAATCCAGTGATCTTGGACCAGACTGGTACAATCCAAAGGTGCCGTCCGACTTGTGGAGTTGTCCGGGTGTCCCACAGAGTCAGCAATCACCAAGGGACCTGGTTAAGCGACAGCCAATCGGTGGTCAGAGTCGTTCGCAGGTGATATTTTGGCTATACAATCTGTTATTCAAGTGTCGAATGTGAATGTGAATGATTCAGATGAACATCATCCAGGAACAGGGTGGACGAGGATCCCCATGTGACATCGTTATCAGACTGTAAGCAAGTCGATAAGTAGGTTGCCTGGCCCATCATCTATAATCTGGTGTGGCCTTAGCGAGCTCAAACACTGCGTTTTTTGTTGCCAAATAAAGGAAGTGGTTGTTAAGCGTCGCATAGAGCCACCATCAACCAATGGGAAGGCTTGCTCACTTACGAGCAACTTACGAGACAGCATTCAAACGCGCCGTCCGCTTAGACGGCTTTGCAGATGTTGTCTGCGGTTTACGTTGCCCAGCAAGCAAGTTGATTGGTTGAGATTCTATGCTTTAGCTAAGGTAGACGTCAGACAGATCCAGCAAACCTCAGGGTCAAAAGCGTGATTTTGTGTGACAAAAGACTTCAAAATGTATAGGATATTCGTACAAGACAGTATTCGTACAAGACAGATAGCTACAATAAGCCAGCATCAAATTGTTGTAATCGACATTCTCAACCTTTTGACGCCTTTTCTTTTTTTTAAATGTTACAGCAGCACGAGAAGATGAGCTTTCAGTGGTTAGCAGAAAAAATAAAATGTAGACCGTGTTACCAAACAATTGCCGTTGTGCCAAGCCAACTGCCCGACGCGACAACGCGACAGGCGCGTCGGGCAATTTATGGCCAACCACGACAAGACGCGTCATACCACTCTGGTACTGCACTATACATTGTTTGAGCAATGCCTAAGAGGTCAAGGAGGGCTCAAGTGGCTATGGAAAACCTTCCATGGAGCCAGGCCAAGAAACTGAGGTTTTGTCAGGTGCTAGCCCAACCCACCGGAGTGGTGAAGGCTCTAATACAGTAAATTTCTCTTTCCTCTGGTCACATTTGAACTACTGCCATTAATTCCCCCCTGCACACTGTATCATACTCAATAGTATTTCATCTTATGCATGTTTATTCTCAGGGCTCGAGCAGTGAGCCTGCTGCGTAGTGCAGTGTCTCACGTTGGTATGCTGTAAAATTGCTCTTCATCCCTGTGTCACACATTGGTCATAGGACCCTGGCATCTACCTTACCTTATATACAGTACAGTATGTTTGTTAACTATTCTCGCTTGTGCTGCTCCGACTAACCAAACGGCGCATCAGAACGGTGTCGAACGGCTCGCCTAATCCGTTGATGGCCCTTGCTTCGCAGACGTTAAACGTTATTTCACACTCCGTCTCGTTACAGCGCTGGTTTGCCGAGACCTGTACACGTCCGACATCCATCTGCAAAGTGGTTGAGTAACGTTATCGCTTGACAACTTCTCTGGCTCTTGGCCCGCTGCATTCGAGCACTCTGATTGGTGGAAACAGGTCGGCATTACCAAAATAAGAATATGCCCTGTTCTAA
>JBBPOH010000514.1:0-12809 GCA_038091335.1 Phylloporus arenicola | reverse complement strand
CGATGCAAACCGTCACCACGGCCCAGAGTGCGACGAGAACAGAGAGAGCAAGAGACAACGACATCGGAGGCTTCGCGATTTTCCATCGCGAACCGTTGTCATATATACGCCGGTTCAGTGTTCACCTGGACAAGAACGGTGAGACAATATCAATACCATGTCTCAATGCTATTTACCCTTGTCACCATGTGCCAGTCCAGATCGGTGATCCGGCACTTAAATTTCGAATTCGTACCACTGTCGTAAATACCGCGAAGGGTATTTACGACAATGGTACGCTATAGAACTCGCCATTTCTTGATTTGTTGTGAGGCTACTACAACTCTCGAAGGCTGTTTAGCAACTTAGGATTCACGTGATCCTGTGAATATGTCTCCTTTTAGGTAACCAACGCGCCTACGCTCAGTACCACAAACTCTAAGTACTGGCTTCCTCCTGACCGCTTGCGATGGCGCCGGACTTGTTCTCTTTCCTCGACAACGCCCCGCCAGAGGACGACAGCGACAATGAAACGATGCCTATATCTCCCTCCGTTCCTCCATCCTCCTTGAGTCAAAAACGAAAATCAAGCACTGCTACTGCCGATGTGGGTAGGCTGCTGCCAGTGCCGCACGAGACCACCGAAAGACCCTTGAAGCGGTCTCGTGCTGCGAGCCCTGCCCCCGTTGTGGTCGATGAGTTTCAGACAGAGGCCAAGCGAGATATGGCTGCGAGCGGTGGATTGACTGGTCCTGTTGAAGAGGGCTCGCGGCTCGAACTTCGACATCAGGTTTGTGCAGGCTCAGCGCGTTTCTGCTTGTCCTTATATTACTTAGGTCCGGCATCAAGTCGCCATTCCTCCCGGATACGACTATCTCCCTATCGCAAAGCATAACCCTCCCTCAAAACCAGCTCGGGAATACAAATTCACGCTCGATCCGTTTCAGCAGGTTTCGGTGTATGCGATCCAGCGGAATGAGAGTGTCTTGGTATCAGCGCATACCAGCGCTGGTAAGACAGTGGTGGCAGAGTACGCCATAGCGCAATGTCTTCAGAACAAGCAGCGTGTAATATACACTAGTCCAATAAAAGTGAGCGAGTTTGAATCCATACAGCTTTTGGCTGAGATGTCGACGTGATTGGCTTCACATAGGCTCTCAGTAATCAAAAATATCGCGAGATGCTGGCAGAGTTTGGCGATGTCGGCCTCATGACAGGAGATGTTACTATCAACCCTTCCGCGACTTGCCTGGTCATGACGACAGAGGTAAGTGTCCTACCGTTCTTCGGAGCCCAACCTTTATCAACGTGTCAGATTTTGCGTTCCATGCTATACCGTGGCTCAGAAATTATGCGGGAAGTTGCATGGGTCATATTTGACGAAATTCACTACATGCGCGACAAGGAACGTGGTGTCGTCTGGGAGGAGGCTATTATACTACTCCCCCATACCGTCCGACATGTGTTCCTATCGGCCACCATTCCCAACGCGATGCAGTTTGCGGAGTGGATATGCAAGTCCCACGAACAGCCATGTCACGTTGTGTATACTGACTTCCGGCCGACACCCTTGCAACACTATCTCTTCCCTTCTGGTGGCGAGGGCATTTACCTGGTGGTCAACGAGAAGGGTGAGTTCAAGGAGGATAACTTCAGCAAAGCCATGGGAACCCTTCAAGAAAAGATGGGGGAGGATCCGGCAGACCCCCAAAGTGGCAAAGGACGTAAAGGCAAAACCAGAAAGGGTGGTGAAAAGAAAGGTACATGCATCGTCGTTGCTGTAGTCAATGGTTTGCCCATGGTTTCATAGGGTCTTCTGACATCTCCAAGATTATCAAAATGATCATGCTCAAAAATTATAACCCAGTCATTGTCTTTGCATTCAGCAAACGAGAATGCGAGGCTTTGGCATTGATCATGTCCAAATTCGAGTTTAACTCTAATGACGAACAAGAACTGGTGACGAATATTTTCCAAAACGCCATTGAAAATCTTTCCCCGGATGATCGCAATCTACCTCAGATATCGAACCTCCTTCCCCTTCTCAAGCGTGGGATTGGTATCCATCATGGCGGTCTTCTACCCATCCTGAAGGAGGTCATCGAGATCCTCTTCCAGGAAGGTCTCACCAAAGTGCTCTTCGCTACCGAAACATTCTCCATCGGACTTAATATGCCCGCCAAAACTGTCGTGTTCACGGCGGCCCGCAAATTCGATGGGCGTGAATTCCGGGACCTCTCATCCGGGGAATACATTCAAATGTCGGGTCGCGCAGGCCGTCGCGGCTTGGATGATCGCGGAGTTGTCATTATGATGTGTGACGAGAAGCTGGAGCCCGCTTCTGCAAAGACGATGATCAAGGGAGAGGCTGATCGCCTTGATTCAGCTTTTCATCTAGGGTACAATATGATTTTGAATCTTCTCAAAGTGGAAGGGATCAGTCCCGAGTACATGCTCGAACGGTGTTTCTTCCAATTTCAGAGTAATGCAGGGATTCCAGTGCTAGAAAAGGGTTTGTCTTGCAAGGTTGACCACGCGTGCATCATTTACTCATATCAGCCACTTAGAACTGAAGACGGAGGAGCACCGGCGAGACTCGATACAAATACCAGACGAATATCTCGTAGCCGCTTACTACGACTGTCGTCAACAACTCGATCAAATGGCGGAGGACTTTCGGGCGGTCATCACGCACCCAACATACAGCCTGCCCTTTCTCCAGGCTGGCCGCCTAGTCCAAGTCAAGCACAAAGACGCCGATTTTGGGTGGGGTGTGGTGATTAACTTCCAAAAACGCATCAAGTCAAAGGTTAGTTTGTCTTGCCCGGTACCTCTTGATAGTTAGTCAAGTCGCTTTTCTAGACCAAGTCAGAATTTCAAATAGACGACGTCCCTCCACACGAACAATACATTCTCGACGTTCTTTTGAACTGTCGAACAGGAGCTGCACTTCCCAAAGACAGAAATATCACGACACCAACACCGGGTGGCGTTCTGCCTTGTCCACCCAACCTCAAAGGCGATCCTCTTGTCGTCCCAGTTTTGTTGTCCACGGTTGAGGCCATAAGTCATATTCGAATATTCTTGCCAAAAGACCTGCGACTAGACCAAGCGCGTGAGACCGTTTGGAAGAGTGTCTTGGAAGTGCAGCGCAGGTTTCCCGAGGGAATAACGCTCCTCGACCCCGTCGAGAACATGGGGATCAAGGACGAAAAATTCCTCAACCTCGTCAAGGTAAGGTACAATTCAAGACACTTACCTGTTTGTTACTGAGTCTCGCTATCCACCAGAAAATCGACGTCATGGAGAAAAAGATGTTTTCGAACCCTCTTCAAAGAGACCCTCGTCTTCCGCAGCTGTACACGCTGTATGCACAGAAACAGATGGCACAGACAAACATCCGGGCACTCAAGAAACGGATCTCGGCTACGCACGACGTTTTGCAGTTGGACGAGCTCAAGTCCCGCAAGCGCGTGCTGCGGCGGCTGGGTTTCACGAACGCGTCTGACATCGCCGATATGAAAGGCCGTGTCGCATGTGAAATCAGCACGGGCGACGAGCTGTTGCTCACCGAGCTCATTTTCAACGGCGCTTTCAACACACTGCTACCGGAGCAGTGTGCGAGCCTATTGAGCTGTTTTGTCTTTTCGGAAAAGGTTGGTGACTGACGTTCATGTGCGGTGGGTTGAGGCGCATTGGCTGACGTGGACGTCAGAGCGAGCAACAGATAAAGCTCACCGAGGAGCTCGCCGCACCTTTACGCGTGATGCAAGAGCTGGCTCGGCGTATCGCCAAGGTATCTCAGGAATCAAAATTGCCTCTCATCGAGGACGAATACGTTCAGTCGTTCAAGGTAGAATTGATGGAGGCAGTGCTACAGTGGTGCCGTGGGGCATCCTTTGCGGACATTTGCAAGGTCTGTGATGGTACCGGAATGATCGCGTGTAGCTCAGATGTTGACCCCGTTGGTTTCATAGTTGACGGACCAGTTCCAGGTAATCTCACCCGGGTATTTAGACGACTGGGAGAGCTTCTACGACAAATGACGCAGGCCGCAAAAGTGATTGGAAACTCGGAGCTACAAGAAAGAAAAAGCATCCGAAATGCTTGAACCAAGCTTGAACGGCCAAACTCGGTCATCTTTTGCTCTTCATTGTATCTTCAGTGTCACTTTATATCTATATACAACTTCGGTGGAGGGAATCCTGGTGTCCGAGAGTTCGTCCAACCACGCCAAAATTGTTTTACAAAATTCGATGGCATGAATGGGGTGAAGTACCTAAACCCCATGCACGTACTAGAATACATGGTCTGGAAAGATAAACTTCAAGGGCCAAGCTATTCACAATTCTGGCGGACACGGAAACGGGGTGAAGCTTCTGCAGGCTTGATGCCTTCAAGTGGACCACCCCTCGGAACTCCGAGGGCATCCGCGACGCGGTCTCCGATGGTTTGGTCGATGGACGCCCAGTAGGAGACTATCGAGAGCCAAACGCACATGAATCTCAGTCCTTGAAGAAAGGCTGAAAGGCTCACTGATTCTCGACTTTATCTCTGGGCGCTTCACCCCACAGGCATGCTCGGCGATGTTGTTGACGAGGTGGTCACGCTCGACGGCCGTCAGGACCTTATTGATCAGGGCATTTGGTTGCTCAAAGTCCACTACAAAAGTCAAGCTCAGCGACAGAATTTCAATCGATGGACATATGGGTGACTGACACTTGGTAACTTCGCTCAAATCCCATAAAGCGCTACCAACCCATCTTTCATGATCAGCCTCACGCAGAGGGTCGCGAGGATTGCCATAGATGGCGCCCTTATTGTGAACGTATGACAATGGCTGGAAGCTGCTTTGGTAGTTGGGGCGAGAGCCCTGGTTGTCGATAGCCATGAAACCATCGCGCTGGAAGTTAATGGCCGGATTTTGAGGCTTGTTGACAGGGAGCTGATTGTAATTGACGCCAAGGCGGTGGCGGTGAGTGTCCGGGTAGGAGAAGAGGCGAGACTGCAGGACAGGGTCGGGAGAAGGCTCGAAGTAAGGAATAGTATGAGAGGGAGAGAACGCAATCTGGTGTATTTGTTAGACGTGCCGTCTGCAGAGAATAAATAGATAGCTAACTTGTTCGACCTCCGCGAAGTAATTTTCAACATTTTTGTTTAACACAAGCTTGCCAATTTCGCGCAAGGGGTACTCCCTGTGAGACCAGACTTTGGTGAGATCCAAGACATTGTAGCGGAACTTTTCCGCTTGCGCTGGTGTCATCGTTTGCTATAACACGAATTGACAGGTCAGAATCCCACCCCATCAGGTGCAGTTACATACGACGTGGACTGTCCAGGAGGGGAATTCTCCTGACCGCTTTCCTTCTTCGATGGCTTCGAAGAGTGCCTGGATACCGTAGTCTGGATTTTCACCGCTGAGTCTGCCTGCTGTGGTGCTGTCAAGGGTCTAGAAAAGAATGAGACAGCAGATTCGAGATCAGTTGTAGAACAACGCTAACCTTGAAACCTCCATCTTTTTTGAGGTGGATCTGAGTGTAAACCCAGCTGCCATCATCCTTGACAAACTTGTAAGCATGGCCAGAGTAACCATGTTGGCTGTGGTAACCATCGGGAGTACCGCGATCCGTGAATAAGATAGTGACTTGATGGGCAGACTCTGGGTTTTGCGTGATGTAGTCCTATAATGCATCCAATTTAAAAACACGGGTGGATATGGAAACAAGGATTCATACCCAGAACATGTCGGCATCTTTCAGATGGGTTTGAGGGTTACGTTTCTGAGTATGGATGAAGTGGGGAAATTTGGCAGGATCTCTGATGAAGAAGACGGGAGTGTTGTTGAACACCCAGTCAAGGACACCCTCCTCGGATCTTATTTTAACAGCGAAGCCACGAGGATCGCGAGCAGTGTCCGCAGAACCGAGTTCACCACCAACAGTGGAGAATCGGACGGAGGCACTGTGCTTCTTGTTGGTCTCTGTGAAGAGCTTGGAAGAGGTAATGTCTTCGAGGCTGCGAGTCAGTTCGAAGTAACCATGTGCACCAGCGCCCTTGGCGTGGACCTGCGGTGGATGTGAGGTGCGAAGAAAGAGAGACAGTGCTGTAGTGTGGACGCACGACACGCTCTGGGATACGCTCGCGATCAAAGTGTGCGAGAAGATCAATGTGGTGAAAGTCTAGATTGTGGCACTTCAGAAACGGGATGTGCCAGAGAGTAAAAGTACAGACCCTGGAGAAGGAGGGGTCCGAAAGGACCAACACGCTGAGCCGCGTATGGCTCAGATACGGGCGCACCGTTGGAGGTGGTGTAGACATCTTGGGAAGCCATCTTGAGAGGGGATGTGGGAAAGAGGGGAGTGGGCGGGGTACTACTTATAAGAACCGGGCCACGAATCCAATTCAAGTACCGCACTGAGAGCGATTCCAGTGCGGCGTCAGACGCAGCCTATCTCTAATCGCCAGCATGATCATGTGGGGAAAAGCCAATCATATCACGCACGAAACAGATCCGACGCATTCCGATTGGCTGGTGAGGCCGTGTGAACGGGCCCCGATGTCAAGCGAAACTCCATGAAGGATGGTTGATGTTTCAGACATCCGGTGCCCTATGGCGTGTATTTGGCACTTTGTCAAAGGCCTTAGTCTGCTATCCGAACCCGACCCGCCGGGTATGACCCGTGGGTGAGTTAAGGAGGGGTAACGCGGGTCAATCCGTGGATACAGTACTACCTAGGGAGTGTATTGGAAGACAGCTTTTCTGGAGGCATCGGGTTGCTACCACATTAACACGGTCCTGCGATATGTTGCGGTAACCATCATACAATCGCGGAAATCATCCCAGGTGTACTGCGTCATCGGAAATTTGAAGCGCATTTGACGATGACATGATGGATAGACCTCACTAAAAGGTTTATTTACTAAGACCAGCGCACAGCCGTGGAGGCAACAGGGTAAGCGACCGAGTGACACTCATCAACACCCCGACGAAAAGGCTGTAGCCATACTCCATCAATCAGTGGCGGGGAGAGTTGGGCATCATACCTGAGAGAGATGCGATGACACTCAACACTGCGCTATGTAGTAACTCTCCAACATACCCTGAACCCAATTAATTCCACCTTCATCAATGGCGTGACTCCCTATTCGAGCTTCCTCTGACAATCTTCACGCCAGGTATGCTCCGCTGTTTGCTCGAAGGTGCAGTCCTCGTGGATTCCGCATGACCCATCAGCGGTGGCGCAGCAAATTGTCCTTCATTCTTCTGCCCCTCCATCTCTTCGTGGATCAACCTTGTCCTCCGACGGGACGCGTTTTGAGGATGCAACCCCTCGACACCCATTTGTGATGCGATAGGTTTTCTGGGTAGAGCGGGCCTCTCTGCAAACGAGGATGTATTTGCCATATGGCGCAACTTGGCCTCCATCATGGCAATCTTGCTCGATGTCTTGCTGGAGCATGCTGTGAGCGAACGCAAACCTGTCCATGTGGTCGTGAACTTACGCTTCGGGACGCGAAATCCCACTACTTTTCGTCAAGCTCAGCGCGGTAGGCATGGTATCCACTCTCTTGTTTCTCCCCGTCGATCGCGAGTCATGGTTTGGCGCTTGTTGTGCATGCGTCACCACCAGCTTACGGCCACGCAAGTGCTTCCCGTTGGCGGTCTGCAGAGCCTTGGCCGCATCCTAAATGTCCAACGCGGCCAGTCAGTCCACGGAGAATACAAACGTCGAAAAAGATCACCATGACCGAAGAAGCGCAGTAACTTACCGTTTCGTTCATATACTCGATAAATGCATACCCCCGAGGCTTCCCCTTGTTGATACCGGATTTGTGAAACAAGAAATCCAGTTTTGCGACCTTGCCAAACTTTGTAAAGACCTGGAGTAAAGTATATCTTGAAATACTCAGAACGCAGTCTCGACCCGCGATTTATATCTTTGTGCTCACTCATCCACGGTTGGACTCAGATTCCCCACGTAGAGCCGCTCCGTCAGCAACTGAGGAGCACGAGACGATGAAGGTGTGGGTTCACTCGTAGAGTCCCTCGTCTCTGGCTCTGGTATCCACAGGTGCGTCTCATTTTCTGCAAGTGTCACCGACTGTGGGCCCATGAAAGTGAGAGTAAAAGGAGCTTACGTCATCAGTTGCCTCTTCGTTCCCGCTGTGTCGTACGCCCATCGCCTCACTCGCCTTCTCCCCTCGTCTTGTCTTACGACGATGGTAGTAACGTCGTCGCCGTCACCTTGCCTCGCCCTCCCCCCTCGTCTCGACTGACGACGACACGACGTCGTGCGCGTTACGCTGGCGTTGTCGCTGCGTCATTTCGCCTCGCCCTCCGCCCTCTCAGCCCCTCGTCTCGCCTGGCGACGACAACGCGATAACCGCGATAGAGCGGTTGTCTCATCGTCGTCGCTGTCGTCGCTACCGTCGTTCGCCCTCGTCGTCCTCCCTTCGCCTCGCCTCCCCCTTCCCTCGTCCTCTGTGCTAGCTCGGCGTCGTCGCCAGCACTGCCTTCCGCCCTCATCATCACCCTCGTCGCCTTGGCCTCACCCTCTGCCCTCGTCTCGACTGACGACGACGACGCGCGGTAGTCACGTCGTCGTCGTCGTTGTCGCCCTCACCTCGCCTCACTCTCCCCTCGTCTCGCCGCCTGACGACGCCAACAACAACAGCGCGGTTATGACGCCGTCGTCATCGCCGCTGCTGTTCCCCCCATTGCGCGTCGCCGCCGTGCTGTGCACCGCTTCTCCCCACCCTGCCTTCTATCACGTCGCAACCGGTCGACGTTGACATGACGTCGTGCACGTTGCGCTGGTGTCGTCGTCGTCGCGTGATGACGGTGGAATGACTCACCGTCCTGCCCCTCCTCATATTCAATGAGGACCCGCAGGTCAACCCGCACTCGCACCCAGACCCGTTCCCACCGGTCTGTACCTGGCGCGGGTACGGGTGCGGGTCAGCATCGGGACACCCGCGGGTTCACCCGTCACGCCAATCTCAGCACACGGTGTCCCCACAGTCGAACACGACCTCCGAATCGATGCGATTCGCTACGTGACGCGAACCCTGGTAGGAATCCTTTGCGGGGATCAGTACTTCAATACTTCGGTCTTAAACCTTGAAATCATGTGCTTGATCAGTGCGATACGACAAGGGAACGCCTCACCGATCAATGAAGCTGAGTCAAGACCGTCGGTCAGTGATGGTGCCATTGGCTCCCATTGTAGAACGTGTAATAATATGCAATCCACCACACAAATTACTGATGGAGAAGAAAAGTCGAGTAAAAGTCATCATACAACTACATAAATGTGCTCATGAGCAAAGGCAGAGAATACCAGGCAGACATTCACGAAACGATGGTGATCGTCTGGTTCACTATCTCGATCGTTGGACTGAGTCCAAGCTATGTACATGTAAGTCAGTGTCCTATTTCAGGCCATGTTGCATACACTTACCCCAACAAGTGAGAAGTACGCGACACCTAGTAATGCATTACCAATCGGAGTTGAACTAGATACCACCACAGTGAAATTCTCGTATGGGGTGGCCAAGTTCGGTTCATAGCGTTCCGGCTGAAACAGTCCGCTGTACAAGATGGTGCCCATGTCGTCCAAAGGGGAATAGCATGGAGAGTTTGGGCAAGACTGCAAGCCAAAAACGATGGCAACTGGTTCAAATTCCGATAACGAATCCTGAGACACGATTATTCAATAATGCATTCCTGCAGGAGACAAGATGGTGGAGAGAGACATACGGGTAGCTGTATTTGGACAGTAAGGTTGGCACCTGCAACCACATCTTGGTTTGGCGTTGGCAATCCAATATAAATCCCCTGCGCAAAGGCGGCGGCGGCGAAAAGGAAGAGAGTAAACAAGGTCTTGAACATGATTGGCTAGTAGGGTAGCGGAATAGAGGCGGAAGAAAAGTTGCGATTGGAGACACATCACTGTCATGCTGCACACTTTATAGTTGAAATATGATGATGGGCACCGATGCCCGTACGCAGCACTGATAGGTGCCCGAAGGAACGTCATTGCATCGGTCTACCTGTGATTGTGGCGTATTTACCACATGATCGGGACCGTTCCATCAATAAGGTGCGGGAAATGGAGAACGTGCACCATCGGAAGTAGGTAAGTCACCGGGAAAGTGATGGGGCGGGGGCCACGTCGGGTTTGGAAGTTAGATGCCGGCCCACAGGCCCCACCCTCTAGCTATTTATACGTGAAGTAGAGAAGTGAGTGGTATATTCGAGCTCGTTGATTGTAGAGTAGGGGGTAGCTGAGGATTTCAAATAGCTTTCGCCCAGGTGTAGATAGTAGTGAGGGGTTATATGTAACTCACCTGTGCTCGGTAGCTCGAGCCACCCAATGGAACCAACAATCCTGTGTGGGCCCGGCGATGCAGTGACAGCCGACGGGTAAACTGGCCAAGAACCACCGCGTCTTCGTGCTCCTCTCTGTGCCCGTTCCCTTCCAGCAAGTTTAAATTGTCAATTACTCGCCCCCACCAAGATGTTGCGAGAAAATGGTCGTCTGAGAAGATCGTAGGAAGGAAGAAACAGAAAAATGGGTTTCATTGCGTTTAATGAAAAAGTCGAGTATCCAAGGCACCCACAGCTTTGAACGCGGAGTGTGAAGTCACCATCACATGATTGCACCTGCTGATTTCGACCGCCAAATCCCACGCTGTTATCTGCATGATGCTCGAAATAGCTGACGAGCTGCTGTCTGATTCGTCTTGAAAGGCCGGACGAAGTTCTCGGTCACAGCTAGGAAGACTAGGCCAGAGCCACCCAGGGTAATCCTTCAATCCTGATTCCTGTGAGAACCTTTGGTAGCGATCTTTTGCTGCGTAACCTCATTGAAGGCGCAGATCAGTGACTGCACATAATGCAAGGAAATTTTGAGGGCGAAATCAAGCACGTCTTCTCTATATCGGTGTCTTGACCATCCACCAGATTCTGACTGATTATTCCAAAACTAACTGTAACTACGAAGGGCTGAGAGCAATTTTGAGATTATGTAAGCAGCCTTTAAGCGCACCACCCAGACACTAGGCTAGGGGGATGACCTTGCAGATTTCCATGAATTCGCTTTCTAACTCATTCGCGAAGACCTTTGGAGAACCGTCCATTGCAGGTGGCTTGTAAAGGACTTTGCGAAGCATATTAAAGATGTCCTGTAGGTATAGAGGGCTCGGATGAGCCACTTCATCCTCATCGCGGTTTAAAACGTGTACAAACGTGTTTCTAGAGTGCCTTTATCTTCCGTTCAGCGGGCCATCGTGGCGGAGAGATATCGGCAACTGCATCGAGGGGTGTCTGCCGGGCGAGCGAGCTATCGACGTTCTGATTACCGGGGACCTCTGGACAAGATCGTTCATCGGACGGTAGGTGCCGATGTGAGGGTCTGGGAGTATTGCAGAAAAGCTCTGCGTAATAATAGTCTGGGTCCTCTGTACCGGTGGATTTGATCCCGGACATGATGATGGTGGAAAGGTAGTCAGGGGTGCGTAGATGTTCGTTCTACTCACTAAACTTCCTATTAACGGTAGTTGTATACAATCAGATGAATGCTAAGCTAGTGAGTCAGCGGTTCCTAGTACGTGCATCCATTCGCGGCAGCCTTCTCAAGGGCATTTTCCTTTGGCCCATCCGCCGCACAAATGTCTCCGAGTCCTGACTACCCGGTAAATGACTCTCGCCTTCAGCCTGAATAAGAAGGGGCGCCCCGGGATGGTGTGTTCGTATGTGTCGCACGAGGGCATCTTTGCGCCCAAGCATGCTGTGACAATATCGACACGGCCACATTTTTCTTGTTTCCGGATGGTTCGCCGAGTTTTCCATGTGGCGAATTCGATCCGACGCACGTGTGAAGCTCTGCCCACAATACTCGCAACATGTATTAGTGGCGTCAGAGGACCCCTCCAACCTTTCTTTGGGCTCGTCTTCGTCCAATAGACCGCTTGGATTAAATGAAGGCGACTCGCTGGTCGACTGTGAAGGCCCTACGACTCTTGGACGTTTGACTCGCCCAGAGGCTGGGTTCCATTCTTCTTCATCGCGGTTCTTCGCTTTCGAGCGTCTGGGAATTCCGGAAGGAACAGGGTTCGTCACTTCAAGTCTTTCGTCGCTGTCGGAAATCGGCATGTGTGAGAGTGGGGATGACGCGGAAGAATAATCGACAGGGGGTAAATAATGGGGCGATGCACTCGGTGATTGAGAAAGCATGCTGAGAGTGCTGAGTGGGGACAATGACGGTGACGCAGGGTAACCGGGCAGCGATGATTCCCGGGTCATTGGCGAATATATGAACAGGGACTGCCAATGAGGAGAGGTTGGAGGCACAAAGTCACCAGGCTGCTGAAGTGTCGATACTGGTTGCGGGGGTGAAATAACGACGGATGGAGTATCGGGGGAATTGTCGTAGATCGTTTGGGGTGAGCATATGATGTCTTCTGGCATCACATCGTGCACTTGTAATGGGACATCTTCCAGACTATTTCCCGACCGATCCAGGAAATGAATAGTGCATGTATCCTCTCCAACGTCGCACACACCATTCACTGGCGTGAAGTTACCAACGTTGGCAGGTGACGGATCAGTCAGGGGAGTCCTTAGCCATGGAGACGATGCGATGCTATAGGGGGAGCAGTCAGGAGAAAGGGGAGGACACAAGTTTGCATATGATGGGGAAAGCTAGTGCATATTTTAAATATCAAAACACCGACTTGGCAGTTACTGCACTCACGTCCGTGGCAATTTGTACAGAATTATTGATAGCGTCGAACACGCCTACAACTTGAGGGGCATTGGGACGGGC
>JBBPOH010000513.1:0-12845 GCA_038091335.1 Phylloporus arenicola | reverse complement strand
GTATACCTGATATCTTCCCGCCCTCTCAACCTCGCTCTGTATATACTCCTCGAGCATTGCCTCTCTGTTTACGGGACGGACTTCGTAGCCTTCCGAGCCACGCCGTACTTTCAGTCCCTGGTGCTCTTCTTCGGGATCTGTGTCGCTCCCTGCAGCTGGGTAAGCGTCGCGCTCAAAGTCTGGATGGTAGGGTGGGAGCGCGGATGTGTACGCTCGATCCGGCAGCCGTCCGCTAACAGGCCGCGGGCGCGTGTTGGAGGGACGAAGCGCAGGATTGACGTTGCCGTTTTCATATGTCCATGGACTATCGGGGAGCTTGAAAGGTTTTTGACTCTCTATAGTTGGGTCCCTTGGAGGCCATGCTTCGACGTCATGATCTGTGATGACAGGAGGGGACAGTCGTCAGTTTCTTTTGCGAGACAAGAGACACCGCAGATGTTGACAGGGACAAGGAGCTCCCATAACTTTCTTTTGTGTCAACTCACCATTTCCCACTGACAGCTGGAACTTGAGGCCAGTTCCCGAGGGTACTGAGGGACAGCACCAAAAAAGCGGGCTGCTGCCCATAATCGAAACTATGTTTCTCCACCATCCTAGATCCTATCCAGAAATGAGCGACCGTCTGCTGGGAATCCGAGGAGCCTACGTATGGAAACTTGATCTGACAGCAAAATAAGTTGCTGAAACACACTCGGGCGCAAGCGACCCACCTCTTGGATCTTTCCATTGCGTTTAAGGGTAGCGGCCTTGTCTTTCTCCCATCCTTCGATAGTAGTAGTGTTTCTTGCTAAGTTATAGAAATGGTATAGGCTGCATGCACACTATCAGTTTGAAGTTCTCGGGGCAGGTGAGAACGAACCTAAAAGCCCCAACGGCGAGAACGACAGGTACTACAAACACGTAGTTCATGATGATGTAGAGGGATTCGGAACCAGATGGATAATCCTAAACCCAATTAACACGAAGGATATTCTAGCACGGGAGGACGCACGTAGTATCCCCTCATAACCCTCCGTGTTACCATGGAAAAGTGGTAAGTGCATGTGATATCCACGTAGAACAAGAAACGGAGGAAATGACCGTAGTTGTAGTGACCAATGCAATTATTCACCCATGGGCAGTGGTGATCTGAAGTGGACGATGAGCGATGCGGGAAAACGACCACAGATAGTACGAACCCATTCGAAGTACGCAGCTGAGTTAGCCATGTCAGAGACGTTTACGACCTGGGAAATACGTTTACGAACCGATTGCATTGTCTACAGTGATGGGACCTCGGGGGTTTGTGTTTTCCGCACGTCCGACAGTATCTCGGACCACCCGTGAGCTTCTTGACTTCGTATCCCTCGCCAGAAAGAATGTTGGGCTCCTAGGCTGCGCGTCAGACGAGTGAGAGGACGAAAACAACCGATCCGACCCATCCATCTGGCACCCGTCCGGGGTCAGTGAATATGCATAAGTAGTAGTTCCACAGCAGCATGAGCGCGAGTGCACTGCGCGAGGTGTCATGGCAAAGTTGGGTGGATGAAGAGATGGGCTTACTTGAATGGCACAAGCAGGGCTATGAGCTCGACGGACCACTCGCGACCATACCAGGGCCAAATGATGAATAGCTGTGAAGTGAGTACGGGAAAGAGAATCAGAAAGAGCACAAAGCTGATGACGAGGCGGGCCAAGAAGGGATGCATAAGTGGTAGAGTTGCGCCATTCGCCTCTTTTACTGCTGCCATGCTGCAACACCGTGCGCGCTTTGCCTCACAGAGCCCAGCTGGTCAACGCCGTTCGTGTATGTACGTTCTACGAGACTCCCAGCTCATACTCACTTCAAACCAGTCACGAAAACGGCGTCCGACGGTCTGCTCTCGCGTACGTCTGTGAGCGCATCTCAGGACATCCAGACTAACCTCCCTCTAGGCCTAAGTGACCGAGCGCATCCAGGGATCCATCATGCAGAACCAAAAAGTCCTCGTGAACCTACTCGTACACGCGTTCAACTCAAGGAACCACGCTCACCCGCTACTTCTTTCATCTCACCTCGGTCTGCGCAGCGGAGAGACCACGCTGCCGAAAAATGGTTCACAGATGTTCGAAGGCTTGACATCGACAGAACGGACCAATTGGATGACATTGCAGCCCTACCCGACAAGAAAAGCACCGAGGATGGCCTACCGAAGCACCATCAGTTGAGACCCAAGACTGACTTGAAAGCACTGTTTGCCTCCTCCTCCGCTACGTCCCTGCGCCTCCAGACCAAGAAAGAACTGGGCGGCGACTACACCAGCTACCTTCCAGATGGATTTGCAGATCCATTTCGACTCCCAGTTGACTATGCTCGGCTTGCTCTTGGCCGGAATAAGCACATACCCTTGACTGCACAAACCGGTGCCTTGAATATCATCAAGGAAGCGACTCGGGGAAGAACAACTAGGCAAGGCAAGTACTTTGACCTTGCTACTTGACCTGGCTCTGACTTGTTTGATAGCTATGTAGTCGACTAGATATTCACGGAATTGCTCCATGCGGGGTTAACTGAAATAAACATAAAACACGAAAAAAACTATGACTGCGGGGGAGTCTGCGCAGGGTGTAATGTAGGTAGAGACGAGTGCTCAGGTAACGGGGAAGAAGGTACGCTAGGGTCTTTCGGTCCATCACTGACAATTGTCGGTGACCGTGGTCGAATCCACTCTGGAAGCTCGAAGTCCCTCACTTCCTCTATACTCTGTGGAACTTTGGTACCAAACGCAGTTACATGTCTTTGCGTTTTCCGCACGTTTGGTGCAGCTTGATTACGAAGTGCCCACTGCATGAGTACACATGGTTCAAGCTTTGCTGCAGCAGAACGTGGCGATCTCCCGGGAGAATCAGTAGAACAAGGAGATTCCGCATCGTCGATGCGCGATGGTCGATGGCGTTTGTAGGGTCGGTCAGACGTCACTGATAATGTGTCTGATGAAACTTTGGAGAACGGCTTCACAGGCGGCAAGGGTGTGTGGAAAGAGTTTGAATTAGTCGGTGAGCTTGCTTGGAACAACGAGATATCCTTGTAACGGGTTTGCGGCACTTTAATTTTGAGAATGATGGACGGAGCACTGGGCTTTGGCGAAACCGGCAGGGCTTTGGGGGTTGCGCTGGGTTCCTCTGAGCTGCGTATGTCTGAAGCTTGCAGAGTCGCGCTGCTGGCGCCCCTCAGATCCGCAAGCTTCTTCTCGGAAGGGAGAAGAGTGCGGTAACGCTCCTCCAAAATGGACGCAATTTCGAGCATTTCCTCCCGCCGCCTCTCTCCTTCGTCGTACAGCGGAGAACCCAGGGTATCAGACAAGCTAGCTTCCGACTTGTGTTCGTCGGATGCGGAGGGTAGGGAGAATGATGCGGCTGGCAAACTGAGGAACGCAGAACCGTCCATGGCCTTGAGCTGTTCGATGCGTTCCCTGAGCTTGTACTGTTCGTGTTTCAACTTTTCCTTCTCGCGCAGTCGTTGTCGCTTTTCAAATATCTCGTATTTACGATGTCGTTTCTCGTATGTGGCATCGGAAGTGTCTGCGCTGTCCTGCTAGAGGAACGAATATGGCTACACATCATATGAGAACTGGATGTGCGCACCTCTCCCGAAGACCGAGGTCTGAAACGTCCCCCGACCGTTGCATCCTCCGACAGTAAGGAAAACTCGGGAGTCTGAATGTTCAGCTGTTCCCGATACGCCTGTATGACATCAGGCCGGTCAAAGTAACGCTGATTGGCAAAAGCGTTGAGCCCGAAGCTCGCCGACTTTGACGACGACTGGAGCAGTGCCGCGTTGGTTGTCAACAGGAAAGGCGTGTCAGAGGGGATGAGTGGTTCATTATCGACTGCAACAAGTGAAAAAATGAGCGCGAAACGAGGACAGGGCGGAGGTACGGACGTCGACGTTTCTGCGCATCCAAAATCATCAGGTCCACATCGCAGCTTCCTATCCCAGGACCGCCGCGACGGGAACGTGTAGGGAGGACACGTTTCTGACGAGGATGTGAAGTCGATACGTCCGCCATAGACGCGCACTTGGTTGCGTTGGCCAAAGTGCCCCGTCCAGCGCGAGATCGAAGATGGCGACAAACACCAACCGTCGTGGAGAAATTCGCGCCTAACGGAACTTGTGGAACAAGCAGTGCATTAGCTAGGACTACAAAAAGAGTCCACCTGACAACCACCGTGCTTTCATCGACGATGGCGACTTGAAACTAATCACACGAGCTTGCCAGTGAGTAATCCAATTTCAGGCTTTACATACTAGGTCCATATGTATCCCCTTCGCCTTCTGGACCTGCACCACCGTGCACCGTCCACGTTTCACCCCATTGCTGATGGGGAGTCGCGTGGTCGTACGCATTCTCAGAAGTCCATGAAGCCATGGGTCCAGATGGTATGTCAAGTCCAAACATAGATGCAAACCGGGGATTAATGTGCGGCTGGACAAAAGGCTGCTGGTAATCCGGGAAGTTGTTTGCCTCCGGAGAAAGCCAAGCATTTGGAGACGGTTGCGCAAAAGAATGAGGTGTAACTGCTTCCCTTTGACCATATCCTGTCGCACTTTCAACCATCCGCGAGGTCGTTGAAAATTGCAAGTCTGAGTTCGGGTCGAACATTCGTCGGGATGCAACGGGGTCCCGACGATGTCCTCGCCTCGAGGCATTCCACGTCCGACGATTCCGAGCGCCACTTCCTCGTGCGCCCCGGCTGAAGGAATGTCCGCGGGACGTGTCACGTCGGTCTCTACTGCTCTCACCAAGGCCCCCTCCGGGTCCACCATTCATTCCCATCGACTGTATCTGAACATCTGATGTAGGGCTGTCAGCATACGGGTCGTCATATGGTGCGGGTAATGGTCGCGACGATCCTGAGACTTGATAATCATCATCATAAGGACCATGCGCATCATATGGGTTGGAACCACGATATGTGTCCTGAACCATATCATCGATAGGGATCCGAATCGATGCCGGGGTAGATTGTCTAGAAGATGATACAGAGCGCCCGCGTCTATAAAATACGTCATAGAGGGCCCTGAATGACGTTTGTATGCCCACCTCCTCTTGCGCTCAGCCTTGAAGGCAGCCTCTTTCTCGTCGTCAGAAAATTCAATCTCGTCATCTGCGGGTTCTTCATCATGGATATTACTGGCATCGCTGCCACGTAATTTTTTGAGCCGGTCTATAAACACAAAGTGACTGCGTTGCGGGACATGGAATACCACGCGGGACAACCAAACTTTGCTGGCGTCCAGCGGATAGTTTTGGTTAAACTTAACCTGATACATTGGTTGAGAAGTGGGACCGAACGTCTCGTATACCTGGGATCATATGTAAGTAACAGGGACTCATGATGGAGCAAATGAACACACATATCCAAGAACCTTCCGGTCTTCGAATACAAGCAGGGACTCGGCATCGAGAGTATGGTCGGACAATGATTTCACATGGGTCACAGGTAGACCCCGCACAATTACAATGTCCCCAACGATACTCATGATTTCCCCAACTTTCTCCAGCGTGTCGCATGGCTCAACTTCGGAAATGGTGGGAATCACGAAGTCTGCATCGACGATTTCGTTTTTGGTCTGGAGATAGGTAGTCGCTGCTGTCATGCCTGACTCTTCATCTTCAACATCGTCCGCAGATCTCTTCTTCAGAGGTGCCTCATAGTGTCCCTCTTCCGAATCAGAGGAACTTGCAGCATCTGAGTCCGAGTCTGAGTGCGATGCTGAATCTGACGCGGCTCTGATGATTAAAGTAAATATGCCTTTTGATAGGATGGTCCTCAAATGCTTACACTGATGCTCCGCTGTCTTCGTCGTGGGGAACAAGACCCGCCTCTACCTCATCTTCACTTTCTGCTTCATCATTTGAGCTAGCGATGGAATCATCGCTGGAATCTGGAACATCCTTCGTAGTAACATGGGATTCAGGAAATGTTCCTATCAGATCTTGGATAAGGAGCAAGTCCTGAGGGATAAGAGATGGAACCTTGAAGTCCATTCTGTTGGTAAAGGTGTGTAGGCGCATCTCAAGCAGCAATAGATTTTCGGGTCACGTGATGTATATACTACGCTCCTTGGTGGCTTTCTCAAGCTTTTATTCTCGCTCTGATGTTGCTGCCTCTTGCCCGACAAGCAGTCAAGTGTCGCGCCCAAAACTTTCTACCGTACTCCACAGTCTCCAAGCCTTCGCTACAGCTAGTCGCTGAGCTCCGAAAGTTGACGAATGTGCCGATCTCCAAGGCTCAAGAAGCACTCAGTTCAAGCGGGAACGACCTGCAGGCGGCGCAGGCGTGGTTGCAGCAGGATTTAACCACCTCCGGTGCGCAAAAAGCTGCCAAGGTTGCCGGGCGCGAAGCACGAGAAGGTCTTGTTAGTATTTGTATACTCTCCCCGGGCAGGGGATCGTCGAAGCTAGGTAGCGGCGGACTCCGGGCAGCTATGGTCGAACTCAACTGCGAAACCGATTTCGTCGCAAGAAATGAACTGTTCACTCAGCTTGCTGCCGATATCGCGCACACAACTGCCTTCCTAATGGAATCCGTTGATGCACCAAAATTTATCCAACACTGCCCATTACCCCTCCTCAACGATGCTCCTCTCCTTTCGCAATCACGCTCGAACCCCCAATCATCTTCTACGGTGTCTAGCTCCATTCAAGATTTAATTGCAAAAGTCGGCGAAAATATATCGCTGAAACGAGCCGCTGCGGTGGTCCAAAATCCTCTCCAAGCGCACGCTGCTACTCTCAGGTTACGGCTAGCTTCATACTCGCATGGATCCTCTGGCTCTCATGGGCGTATCGGCTCACTTGCTGTGCTTGCGCTACAGTCCCCTGAACTTGCAACTCAACTTGCTTCAGAGGCCTTTGTGCAGGACATTGAACAACTAGAGCGTGCCGTTGCTCGTCAGATCGCTGGTTTCAAGACATTATCTATCCAGTCCACTGCGGATGAGACAGCGTTGTACAACCAACCATTCATGGCACGCGGAGGACAACTCACTGTTGGTGACGCCCTGCGCGAGTGGGGTCGCGATCATGAAATGGTAAAGGAGGGTGAAGAGGGAGGGGTGGAGGTCTTGGAGTTCGCTAAGTGGACAGTGGGGGAATGAGCAATAGCTCGGCCTAGAATTCATAATAGATTTGCCTGTCTGCCTATCATGCATGATGTATCCTTGGTAGTACTCAATTAGAGCCTGCACCTAAACGACTCTATAGCTCAGTGGTAGAGCATACGATTGCAGATCGTGCGGTCCCGTGTTCGAACCACGGTGGGGTCTCTTTTTTCCCTTTTTTTGAGAGGACAAGTACATACATCACCATTTTTGGCCAGATATCGACAGGAATCCTTGGACATAACAAGGTGCGCTGCACATGGCACGACAACACATGGAGGCGGTGGTTGGTTTCCAGTCGGGCAGAACACGAGTGACGGCCCGAGGTCTTTGATCACAACGCATCCAGATTCTGCTCTGTGTGACGCAATCGACGTTGATTAGCGCATCGTGAGACATACCAAGTGTGACGTCGTTGGAGAGCACGCCAGCTTGGGTATTCGCTAATGACTCAGGTTTGCTAGACGGAGATGCTAGGGATGAGAGTAAGCAGGTGGCAGATACTGTGCGTACTGATCCAGGAGACGTCTTCCCCGCCGGTTCTGCGAGTAGGCTCTGATTCGACTATTGCTGACAGCGAAAACTTCCGTGTCACCGAGCCGGTAGGCATCAGAAGTAGTGCAAAATTGCCTTGTAAGATGTTGGCGCTCGCCGCCGATCGCAAGAAGATGAAGGTCAAATGCGTTGAGTCACAGAGGTTGGAACTTGGGTTCTAGGACGTCCGGTTAGTCCCTTCGTGAATTCCGTCCAATCACCTGTCTGGGAATTCGTACTCTCTGGGTCCAAACAGTCAACAGAAATGGCGCACCAAAGTGCCGCCCGAAGGTCTGCTCAGTGCAGGAAAACTATTTATCGCGTACAGACAGCTATCGCCGCTTGCGCGACCAAATACTTTGAGCATTCGCTTCCAGAAGGTCCCCTGCAAAAACATTTTTGAATGTGACTTGAGGAAAGGCGAGATCCTGTCCGCTGAAGCAGGTTCGCCTTCTAGAAAGAGCTGCGCACCAGGCGCATGGTGAACTATGACATGAAACGTCTTGAATTCCAGGACTGAAAGTAGGTCCATTCCCATTGTTTGATACCTCCGATTGGAGAGAAAGAGAGGAAAGTCCAGGGCCTCTGGAAGCAGCGAATTGAGATAATCCCTCCACCCGAGCAGCGATATGCTCTACTTTGGAGTTTGCCTGAGGGTTGATGTGACGAGGCAAGACCATCTTGAAAAAACTGCACCAAGGTTTGCAGAGGCGAACGACCAAAACAGAGAAGATCAAGGATCGTAACTGGGTATCAAACGAATTGGTCAACGAGAGTAGCCACGATAACAAGAGAGACTGATTGAGGAAGCGTCAATGGGGTTCTTCACAATCCCCTTTACTAGCGCAGTCGATGCAGAAGGCACGGGGTGATTAACGAGTGTATCCAACGCGACATGAAGCTCTCGGAAAGCAGTAGCCCTTAGCTAAGAGGAGGAACGGGTGACTAGGCAGTTCACTGGAACTTATTTGCATGCGGTGCGTTATTGAAATGAGCAAAGTCCCGACCACACTGCGAATCGCCCGCCCGCCCGCATAGCAAACCGACCTTTTGTGTGACGACCGGAGCCTTGCGACATCACTGTTGGCCCAGCCTTTGCTTTCCTGGGATCATCGTGCTGACAACGCCTGGCAACGAGGAGATAGGCATAAACGCCTGTAAGGGAAGGGTGAAGTGACTTGGCTGAGGCCCATCACGGGACTGAAATTGACTAGGAACTCTTACATAATGGCTGGAACTTTGACTTGTAACCTTTCGATGAAGAAAGCTGCGGGTTCACTCATTCGCCATGGAAGCGTACGCCTGCACCAGCGACAGTTATCCCAAGCATCGTTACCGCCATTGCAGATGACCACTCTGCCAAACACGATTCGGGTTGCAACAGAGTCTACTCCCGGTCATTTTTCCTCCGTCGGGCTTTATATCGACGCTGGGTCACGTCATGAACTTCCCTCGACGTCAGGAGCGAGCCATTTCTTGGACAGAATGGCCTTCAAGGTACCTGTTGTATTGCTTCAAGGTATACCTCTAACACTAGCACTCGCAGTCGACGCATTCTCGTTCGGAAGCCTGCATGGCCACAGCAATGGACCAACTTGGAGGTCAAATTATGTGTTCATCCTCTCGAGAATCTATTGCGTACCAGTCTTCTCATTTTGATCAGGCAACCCCTCTCGCGCTCTCTCTGATCTCCGACACTGTTCTCAATCCTGCTTTCCTGTTGGAGGAACTGGACGCCCAGAAAGATGCTGCGCTTTACGAAATTAGAGAAATCAGCAACAAACCAGAGATGGCACTACCTGAGGTGCTTCATGGCGTGGCGTACGGCGAAGGAGGTCTCGGAAACCCCTTGGTCTGCCCAGATGAACGCATCGGTCTCATTGACAATGACCTCCTCCGTCGCTGTATCTCGGACTGGTACCGTCCGGAGCGCATGGTTATAGCAGGTGCTGGAATGCAACATGAGCAGCTAGTCGAGCTTGTCGACAAGTATTTCTCGACGCTCAAACCCTTGTCGTCTCTTACCCCTCCTTCGCTACGATCATCGACAGTTCAAAACATACCATCGCATCTCCTTCCATCTTCGTCACCCTCATTATACAAGTCCTTGACCCGTGCGGCATCGTCGTACTTGTACCCGACTTCTGCTTCGGGGGACACACTATCTCCATTGAACCCGCAGTCACATTATGTCGGTGGCATCAGGCATATTCCGAGTACTACGGTAGACTTTGATCACCTTTACGTCGCATTTGAGGGTGTTGGCATCCTTGACGACGATGTCTACACACTCGCAACAATGCAGGTCCTGCTTGGTGGCGGAGGCAGCTTCTCAGCTGGTAAGGCACATATTTATTGTATGGTTCCCATCTTACCCTCCGCAGGCGGTCCTGGAAAGGGAATGTATTCCCGATTATACACGCACATCCTCAATCATTTCCCTCAGATAGATCATTGCGCATCCTTCCACCATATATACACGGACTCGTCATTGTTTGGGGTGTGGGCATCGTTTGTACCCGATATCCCAAAACAGCGGGGCAACTCGCCTGCCCAGATTCTCCCTCATCTCGTGCACCAGATTAGTCTCTTGATATACCAGAGCGTGCCAGAGATGGAGCTTCAGCGCGCGAAGAATCAGCTCAAATCGAGCCTGACGATGGCGCTGGAGAGTAGGGCAGTGGAGGTTGAGGATCTCGGTCGTCAGGTGGGGCAGGAGAACTCTACCACCGTCATATCTCGTTAACCGGTTATTTCCAGATCCTCGTTCACGGACGTAGGATACCCGTGACGGACATGGCAGCGGCAATTGACAAGGTCACGCCCGAGAGCGTCAAACGAGTCGCAAATCGCCTTTTTGGTCCAGAATCGGGTAATAAAGCGACTATAGTCACGATGGGGAGGGGAGAGGTTGGTGATTGGCAAGCAATACTTCGTAAATATGGGGTTACAGGCGCTTGAGAGTTGGATACTCCTGCCTTTCAGGACACAGTGAATGGGATTTATTGCTCCAAATCCACTACAGTCACAATAGTAATTTCCAAAACACATCGAAGGGGTTCGTGAAATGATTCGAAACAAAATTATCCGCAAATGTTGGGGTATTTGTAGTTGGTGGGGGACTGGGGTATCCAACCATATTTCAGTCCGGCTTGGTACGACCATTCATCGGCGTTCTCTGCTTTCCACGTCCATTGCAACCAACCGTCGGCGGCTTCCTCGTACGAAATAACCTGCGCCTCCCAGATTTGGCGCAGGAATGTTTTGTAACTCGAGCTAAAGGTGGCCCCACTGCCGGTCCAGCCATGGCAACTTCCAACCTTGGTAGAGCCGGGGTAGGAACCGTCGTAGCGCGAACCGACGCCACGTCCGTTCAGGTATTTGGCACAGTCGGTCATGGCGGGCGACCATTCACCCACTATGAGCCAAAGATCAAAGTCCGCGAGAGAAGACTGAGTCTTGCAAGCGGCGTTAATGTGCTGCTGCTGAGACATTTGGATTTCCTGACGGCCGCTCATTCAACAACGGAAAGCAACAGTGCTTGGATACACTCACGGCCTGGGAGAAAATCTGATAGATATGGGTATCCATAGCCACTCCGGTGTACTTTGGCAAGGCCTCGAAGCCAGCCCAGTAACTGAGCGGCTGGAATGCGTCGTGAATGAGCTCCACGATGTTGCTTGTCTGACTCGTGCCATACGGGTATCTATGAGTTAAGGTAAACGCCGGTGTGGGGTGTGGATCAAGATATAACAATCACCTGATGTTCCCCCAGGAATCGTACCAATATTGTTTTACAGCGCTGAGAACGGCAGTGCCATCATATCCAGCAGGCCTGACATAAGGAAGGAAATGAATGATTATTCAGTCTTGCATGCGGAAAACTTACTCGTTCAAGGGTGCGATGATAGTCACGACATCCGACTGACCGGCAAACATGGATGCAAACGTCTTGATGACCTTGTTAGTTCGGTTAATGTTGGTTTGATTCGAGTGCCAGGTGGGAAACGGCATTTTATGACCGGAGTTGTCATACCTGCGAGCCGGATAGTGAGAAAAAGTAGTAATGAACCTTCGGGTTGGCACAAACCCGTTCTGGCTCCCCGGAGCGCCATGGAGATCGATGATGACCTTCAAACCGTACTTTCCGGCCCACTGTATTGCCTTCTGCAGGTAGGGTAACTGCCCTTGAATGTAGGGTTCTCCAGGGCCAACTTCGACTGCCCAGTAGCCAATTGGAATGCGTACGTGATTCAAACTGCGGAACATTGATCAGCGTGACCAGTCGTGTTAGGATCAAAGAAAACAATTATGTACCCCGCAGCAGCGATCTGGGCAAAGTCGCTCTCAGTGATCCAAGTACTCCAGTGGTTCTGCAGAACGTTTGACGCTGTGTCGTAGTCCTGGTATAGGCCGAACGTCCATTCGTCGACGATGGCATTGTCTCCAGTATTGTCAAAGAGGCTCGGAGTGATCCACGGCTACGCAGCAAGGACATTATTGAAAAGGACACGTGCGGCAGCGTATGTACCTCGAGTACGAACCACCCGCCGAGGTTGGCACCGCGGACTTTCTGAGACCCATAAGGGAAGCCGGGCGAAAAGGAGAAGACACGTGTGGCGAGGGAGAGGGCCAGGAGCGAGGAGAGCAGCCTCTTGAACGAAGACATGGGAGGCAAAGAGAGGAACGGGCGGGGGAAGGAAGGACATCAACTTGCGAGAATTTATAGACATGGCATTAGGCGGGGAATTTCAGAAGCACCAAATTCCATTCCGCCTGCTGGGGCCATGTGTATACACACCCGAATGAACGTACGGCATTTAGGCATGCTCGGAAATGCAGAGAGTCGCCATGATCAACAACTGACTCGCCTGATTTGCAGAACGTTAGCAGCAACGAGTGAGCTGATGAACGGGAAATACCAGTTCATTTCCGAGATGGCAGGAGAGAGTCAACCACTGGGGGAAACGTCAGTACTTCAGTCTAGACGTACTTGTAACCGTAATCGGTTATCCCAGCGAACTTACTGGAAGAGTTCCAATCGGATCCTACCGAACGGCAACTACTTCTCGCCCCATACCATGACCGTCGACACCATCCGCGACAAGTGCCGTGCTGCTGGACAGGACCACCTCTTCACCTTCTGGTCGAAGCTTACAGAGTAGGAGCGCGCCGCCCTCGCCCG
>JBBPOH010000512.1:0-12854 GCA_038091335.1 Phylloporus arenicola | reverse complement strand
CTTGCGCACCTTGAGAAAGCTTCTCATCGCATTCCGGTCTGCTGTACATATGAACGAAGACAATCAAGTCCTTGTCTGGCGCATTGATAATTCAGCAAGTAATGTGTTGTTCGACCTCGTCTCGCCGCATTGCGCTCACAACGTTTCCAGTGTACAACAAGCTCGTCACTACCACTCTCAAGTTTACTCCGGTCATTCTTGCCCACCACATTCCCTACAAAACCCTCGCCAACGGGAAATAGTATGTGAAGCATATGATGACTACCCCCTTTGTGTTTATTCTCGTTGTAGTAAGCCGCCCACACAGACGACAAAGCAACGGGCCCTTCAGAAACTTATTCTATCTTACTTCAATAATGTTGTCCACCTGATCCCGCAGCTCACCGACAAAGACACGCTTCAACTCGCTTTTTCGGAGAGCGCAAAGATCCTGCCATATGTGACTTCCAGCCGCAAGGCAGTCAAGGCCTACTTAAGGGTATTTCTAAAGTTCTCAGCGATTCCACGATAAATAATCGGGTTTCTGCAGCACTGCCTGGATGTTTGGTCTTCGGGAGATGACAGCGTCAGGATAGCGGCGTTCTTGGCAATCAGAATGCTTGCAAATGCCGCTGATAATGCCATGTTGGACCTTGTCATGAAGGTGAGGGTCTTGTACTCGACAATGCCATCACTTACGGTTATCTCAGAGCACTTACCTGGAGCTGGTGCGCTCCTCAAAGTCCACCAGCGCGCACAAGTTGCCTTCTATTAATCTCATGAAAAATTCAGCCTCTGAGCTCTTCTGCTTGGACCATGCTGCTGCGTATCAACATTCATTTGGATATATAAGACAACTTGCCATTCACCTTAGGAATAGCATGAAAACAAAAACAAAGGTGCTGTTCGCCCCTTTCGTCGCGTTTTCCTGGGTGTATTAACCCGATTCATTATCAGGATGCATATCGGCAAGTATACAATTGGCAATATGTACATTCCGTCGACTTCTGGGCTCTTGTCCTGGCAAGGGCATGTAGCACGGAAGCACAGCTGAAACGAGGCAAAGAGAGCGAGCTCCAGGCTCTGATTTATCCACTAGTTCAAGTGAGCTTGGGAGCGATCAAGTAAGATTACTTGCTCCCCGTCTGTGGAATGTCATAACCCGTTTTCAGACTCATATCCAACACTCGGTCGTACCCCTTTCATTTACATATCGCTCGATCTATGCTTCATCTATCGCGCCACACGAATACCTATATCCCACTTGCGCCCTACTTGCTGCCCATCATTTCGTCGCAACTGGCTTCATCAGGCAAACCCAAGTCGTCGACACTTCGTCCGCTCGACTTTGATTCCAATATCCGCGCGCCAGCGCAGTACCTCAAGACGCGCGTCTACATGGAGGGTCTGGTGCAAGAAGCGGCGTTCGTTTTGGCTGAATGGTTGACAAGTGCACCCGTCCACGGGAGTATCGCATTTCCCGAAATTACCGTGTTGACGGTGGTCTCACTCCGCAAGATGATCAAAGCTGCCAAGTCTAAGTCAAAGGGTGGCGGACAAAAAGAAGTTGGCGTAGTCAAGGGACTGGTGGAGCGCGTCGAAGAGAGCGTCAAATGGACGGATCAAGAGCGCAAGGGGATCCGTTTTGGCCCTGGAAAGCTGTCAGCAGTGGAGATGTGGGAAGCCAACCTCAGGGTCGAGGAATCGCCGCTCGCCAAGTACGTCAGGGTTCAGCAGAAGGCGAGAATGAAACGGAAAAACTTGGTCGACAAGGTGCGTGCGGTTATGGGTTGTGCGATGATCGTTGAATTTTTGTTCGCTTGTGCACAGGCCGCAAAAGGCGAAGATGAGATCTTGGAGGAGAGCACCTGATGTGTACGTGAGAGCTGGGGGGATGCATGGCTGACTTGGTCGAATGCGATGTGGTTTGCAAGTTCCGTTCGTTTCATCACTGTCATCCACGCCTTACCTCCCTCCGGAAATGTGACGCAGATGCTGACGATCAACTGATGTTCTCGCTGATCCCCGCGGAAAGGTGCGTACGGGCCGAAACTCAGATATGACGAGAAAGACCGAATCGAAACTGATATCAACGCACTCTCGTGATACGCAGGGTATCAGTCATGCTAGCGTCGACCAAGCAGAGATAAGATTTGTCGCGTGAGACGACTGGGATTATTTCCATATGCCAAAAAATATCTGCCACCACGGTCGTCGGATGCCCTGTGCGCTCCTTTCGTACCCTTGCACGAGACGTTCATAGTGTTTGGGCATCGACGCTGGCTCCAAGGTCTTTTTAGACAGAGGGTACTGCAAACACAGCTGAAGCACGGCTTGCTGAAAAGAAGAGACCACTCACTGTGTGCTGCACGGCATTCTCCAGCAAGACCCGCGCAGACTGGACGGCGTCTGGCGTGAGACGCGGGTGCGTTGCGAGCGAGTCGAGAAAAAAATTCAGCTGCAGATTAGGACGGAATGGATCCGTGGGCCATGCGGCCGCGATTGTTCTGAGCTTGTTGGACGATGCCATTGGCTGAGCGTCCGTGGGACTTTGAGTGCAGATCAACGCTCGGCCTAGTATGTAAGCACAGACGTTGGCATGACTCCCCCTGCCAGTTTACGCCCGCGGACCACAGCCTCATCTGACAGGACCAGCCCTCGCCAGGCTGCGGTGAGTTTTCTTCATTGCATGGACTTCCCGGATTTGAACCTGTCAATTAATTTCAGACAGCCTTCATCCCACAAATGCCACGCCTCGGGTCACCCTTGACACGTTCCGGCCACCGTCTCTGTAACTTGTGGGAACGGTGAGTGATATTATTTTCGCAATCGACTGATCCCCGCACCTTCCATAACTTTGTGGCGCCCACAGCATTTTTCTGGCTTCATTTTATGGCGGCATTGCCCATCATGGGGGATCTCCGCAACGTTCGTCTAAAAAAAAGCTTTGGAAAGTTAAATTGGCAGGGCCAATTTCCGCGCATCGTTTCACCTAGCGCCGTTGGGCAGTATTTTCCGTTCCGTCATGCTGTTTCATGGCTGAACCTCGTGATTGTGACATATGACGCATGCTGAACGTCGTATGGAGTGGCGGCGACGTGTGCCTCGGTGTCATGTGAAGCGTCGGGATGTGTGCCTCGACGCTGGATGTCCCGCGATCCAGCCGACGTTGCTAGAAAGTCCAAATGCGAAAATTTCCTCGCTGAAACGAACCATCCATGAAACGTAGTAGCGTTGTCTGTACCGCATCACTTGATCAATCTACAACGCCGTGCTCGTCCGCTGAGCATCCTCGCCGATGACAATCATTAGCGCGCTTTAGCCACCACTGATGCCGGCCTTGCACCGCCATTTTGGCTCCACAAGCGCCCTCCCCGTTCTCGAGGTTCGTGTTGCACGCGTTGCACTTTTACCCCTTCCAACCCTCTTTCTCACTCGGCCACCATGCGTTGCTGCGGCGAACCGGCTCGCAAGAACGACCAGTTTACCAACCGACCACATCCTGCGAACGTTGGCATCGTCCAGCAGCAACCGTCGGCTCAGCCGACCGTGCAAATGTTCGAGAAACACCCACCTTTGGCACCAGCGGGCCCATCTCCGCCTCCACCGGTGTTGCATCCCAACCAGCCATCGCTTCGTAGACCTGTGTCTCAATGGGGCAGTGGGTCGCCGTCGCCGCCCCCAGCGAGCGTTCAGCAGCACGGCATGCCACCCAACATGTCCTACGACCGAAATACCTACTTGGGGACACCGTTGTACCAACCCAGTCCCGTCCATGTACCGCCCCGTTTTGCTTCCACTTCGCCGTCCCTCTCGCCTTCCACGACGCACGCGGGCCCTAACCCGTTGCCCAGAATTGACGGCAGCGCTCAGGATGAGCGTCGCCTGTCTATATCCATCGACTTTGGTGCTTTTTATTTCAACCACGAGGTCTCTGCAGTCGCTAACGTCTTGTTCTCCAGGGACTACCTTTTCTGGCGTCGTGAGTAGCCTTTGACTGCTTTGGGCAACGATTTAACCGAGATTGAAATCAAGGCGTATGCGTCCTCGCGCATCGCGTCTGGCGTTATTCAGCAAATTCTGCGTTGGCCGGGTTCGTTTGAGACCTTCCGTAAAGTGCCGACGTGTCTCTTGTATGACGATCACGGGCAAGTCTTGGCCTGGGGGCTCGAAGCCAAGAACGCAAGCCCTATGCAGGGCACGATGCGGTGTGAATGGTAAATTTGCAAATGCCGTGTTCGTCCGTATGTGCGATCAATTTTTCGATCACAGGTTCAAATTGTTTCTCGAACCCCGCGCGTTACGCGATGAGAGTGCTGTTGACCCGCGATTGCCGCAACTGCCAGTAAGTCGCCGTATTTTTGGACCCTTGAAACATGTCATGTGTCCTTTGTTAGCCTGGTAAATCGGCCATGAACTTGATCGTTGATTATTTGACTTGCCTGTGGGAGTATGCAAAGGAGGAGATCACTCGAGAGATAGGAGCCGTCGCTGACCTGAGTAAGCACGGCCTTCGGGGCATGTTTGTTGCTGACACCCAAACAGATGCCGCCGATGTGGTGGTGACTTGCCCTGCGGCGTGGGACAACAGAGGGTGCGATCTCATGCGAGCAGCTGCTATTGAGGCCGGCCTTGTTCAATCGGCGCATGCTGGAGATATTCACTGGCGTGATCGCCTGCGTATCATCACGTACGCTTACAACCCATTTTTCCGTCAGTCTATGACCTGATGAGTCTATCTTTAGGGAACCCGAGGCCGCTGCAATGCACTGTGCGCGCTTGACGGACCTCCATAAATTGCGTGCAAGCCAAAACTTCATGATTTGCGATGCCGGAGGCGGTACAGTTGTACGTACCCCTCTTCTTGTCAACTTCATGTGTGGGTGACTTGTAGCCAAAAAGGACCTGGCGTGTTACAAGATTATTGGACAAGTGGGCCAAAACGAGAATCTCGAAATTGCCGAGATGTGTGCGCGATCGGGGGCCAATTGTGGTTCACTTTTCCTGGATCTTCGGTTTCGGGAGCTCGTAAAGACGTTGTTGGCAGACCACCCTGCTCACCTCGATGCAGCAAGTTTGGCATATTTCATGCATTCGTTTAGTCAGACAGACAAGCTCGCGTACAAAGGTGAAATCGATGACGGTATGTGGTTGATCCGTAGAGATGTTTGCCAAGCGCTATCTAAACGAGAACGCCCCAGACACGTATTTCCATTTTACATGCTTCAATGTTCAGGACCCACATGACCCCTCTGTTGGATTGATCAATGGTGAACTTGCGATCCCCGGCATACTGATCCGTCGGGAAGTGTTTGACCCTGTTGTCAATCAAGTAGGTGGCGCCGTGACGGGTGATTGCTGGGCTGAGTGTTGTTTAGGTTCTGGAGATGATCGAAGACCAGTTGGGAAAGATCGAGCAACGGATTGATGCGTTGCTTCTCGTGGGAGGCTTCGCAGGAAGCGAGTACCTGTTCAAAAGAGTAGAGGCGAGTTCCAGTGCCAAATGGTTCCGTTTTGATGAATTAAGTATTGTTTCGTGAGCAGGCCAAGTTCTCTGGCAAGATTACAGTTATCGCACGGCCATTTGATGCTGATACGGCGACCGTGCGCGGTGCCGCTCAGTACGGACTTTCGCGCAAGACAATCGTGTCGACGGTGATTGTACCTCGGGCGTACATTATGAAAGTGAGCGTGGTATTACCAAAGCAAGGACACGTACTCAGCGCCGCAGGTGAAACTTCCAGCGGACCCCGAGGATTGGCTGAAGCGGCCCGCGTATATCAAGGAGAACAATGCGAGTGTGCCGATATGTGAAAATCGGTAAGCCCCGTGATTATGTGGCGGTTCTTGGTGGGTGACTGGCAGATTAGGCTGCAGTATCTGGTCATGAAGGGAGCGATCCTGCGAAAAGGGTAAGATTGTATCCGATAGTATTTCTATTGCTGATCGGATGTGTGTATAGACAGCGAGTGAGGACCAAGTTTTGGTACGGACTGTGATTCTATGAAATGGGGTCGTAAACCTGAACTATTGTAGCAAATTCTCACAGAACAGCCAAGGTAGGAGGCTGAGAGACTGTCATTTATCACAGCTGAAAAAGTGCACAGATTGTGATTTCGTGGCTGTCCTGTACACGTCTGATTCGGACAAAATCATGCGATATACAGATGAGGCAAGTGTTTTCCTGTTTGACAGGTCACGGGGATCAAGTGACGTTTTATGTCATAGGGCGAAACGACCGAGCTCTGCAAATGGACCGTTGATCTGAGCTCGTTACCCACGTTCCAGCAGAACGCGAGAGTTGCGCAGCCCAACGGGTTTTACACAGGTGGGTTCTGGACTGTGCTGTGGGTGGAGTGCTGATTCCTGTGACACAGACTTTGAGCTCGGGCTGGAGATGGACAGTGCGGAGGTGCGGGGGGTGCTGTTTTACGAAGGCCACGAATGGAGCCGGGTGGTGTTTGATTTTCTGAGTTGAATTTTATTGGGTACATACCAGATTTCATCGTTCGGTCATATCCGAGCAACGGACAACGCCGATCCCGAACCACCAAAGTGCTCGACGCGTTTAAATTCGAGCCGGGACAAGATGGGTCACCACCCCAATGACCCACTTCCATCTCCTCCTCCAGTCTATCGTCGTCCGCGACGCCGCTTTCACCAACTGGGCACACTCGTTTTCGTGCGAGCCGCTCGCCGTCTTTGAGCCCGAGACCGTGCACCACTGCCAGCTCATCCTCGCCCTCGCCCGCCGCGAAGGCAAGGTCGTCCGTGCGGTCGGCGTCGGGCACTCCCCCAGCGATCTCGCATGCACCTCCGGGTTCATGCTTCGGACCACTAAGCTCAATCGGCTACTCGAGGTACGCCGATCTAGCTGTGCATGTTTGACCCTGTTTGGCCGACGCCTCTTCGCCAGGTCAACGTCGAGAAACGCCTCGTCGTCGTCGAGGCCGGCATCACGCTCGACGTCCTTCACGACGAGCTCGCCAAACATGGCCTCGCTATGATGAACGTCGGCTCCATCTCGGAGCAGACACTCGGCGGCATTATCACCACCGCGACCCACGGCACGGGCATCAACTACGGCGTCATCTCCACCCATGTCATCGCCCTCTCGCTTATGCTCGCAGATGGCACACGCGTATCTTGCTCTCGGCAGGAGAGACCCGACCTCTTCATGGCATCCATTTGCGGCCTGGGCAGCACCGGTCTTATCTTATCCGTCACCCTTCAGGTGGAGCCCGCGTTTCGGCTCAGGGAAAATCAGCAGACGTTGGCGTTTCATCACTGTCTCCGAAATGTAGACACCCTTGTCATGGCTTCCCAACATGTTCGAATGTGGTGGTACCCGGCCGCGGATACCGTGAGGCTGTACTCTGCCGATCGGACAACAGAGGTAAGCGCCCGTTCCGTTCGCCCACTCGAGACGTCCCTTATCACTGCATCTGTCAGCCCAAGCGATCGGTGGCGAATTGGCTGCGTGATTCTCTGTTTGGCTTCCACGTGCTCCAGTTCCTGCTCTTCCTGGGCCGCTACTATATCGCGCTCAACGTGTTTGCGACACGGTTTGCTGCCTGGCTCGTCAAGCGCGATATGCTCGCTGTGGACGATAGCTACCGCATATTCAATCTAGACTGCAGAGTGAGTCTTTTCGCTCGTCGTGCACAGCTCCGGTAACCAAACTATTCCAACAGTTTCCGCAACATACCACCGAGTGGGCGATACCGTACGAGAACACCCAACGGTGCCTAGAAGACCTCCATTCTTGGCTAGCCAAAGAATTCGCGGATGTCAAAGGTTTACGACCCCACTTTCCTATCGAGATCCGTTTCTCGGACAGTGACGACATTTGGCTTAGCCCGAGCAACGGCCGAAAGACATGTTGGATCGGTATCGTCCAGTACAAGTGAGCGCATCTTTTTGTCTCTTTTGTTCGTGCCTGACAGGACTAGACCCTATGGCTTGAAGGTTCCTTACCAAGCACTCTTCGAGTGTTTCGAAGCTATCTTGACCCGTCACGGGGGACGCCCCCATTGGGCCAAGGCCCACTCGCTCCGACCAAATACGCTACGCAAGCTGTATCCCCGTTTCGACGACTTTGTTGAGGTGCTGGAGGACGTCGACCCACTCGGCGTTTTCCGCAATGAATATGTCCAGCGCCACATCTTTGGCAAGTCAGGTCCTGAATATGATGGTGGTGTGTTTCGGCGCGATTCAGGACCACTCATATGATATATGCACACAGCTCTGTGGCGACGCCATAGTCATACTTTTATAACCCTAGCTGTTGATTAATAGATTCCTTTACGAGACGTTCGTATTCCTACAAGTAACGTATTGAAAATCGCGTACAGCGATGTATTGTGGCGGATACGTACCGGTTTGTTGTCGCGATAGAGCTTGCAGCAATCGATGTTGGCACCACTCTCCAAGTTGGGCTCTGCAGTTGGGAACGATTAGGGGCACAGGACCGATGGTGGGAAGCACACACCGGCCAGCATGGATATCACACTCAAGAGGACCTTTTCGACGCTCTGGACAGGACTCCAGCGCTCGGATGCCTGTTCGTACATGGTCGGGTCGTCTCCTGGGGTGTGGAGTATCGATATGCACACGGTGCCGTCAGGGTAAACTACAAAGTGTGACTGGTGCGTGCGACGGAGACAAGGGTGGAGCGCACTGTTGGGATGGAACAAGGGTGGCTCAAATTTCATCTTGAACGGCGAGAGGGGGTAATCTGTGGGCTAGAAACGGGGGTGGTGAGCTAGGGGGGCCCGGGGTGGCGTGCGGGCGTACAAAGGTGAGTTTGGCGACAAAGACGCCACCGTCAAAGGGCGTGTCCTTGGGCCCACAAATGAGGGCTTCCCAGGCGAAAAAGTCGGACTCGGAGACGGGGCCTGCCGAGTGTTGGCGGCGCTCGTGGGCGGCGATGGGGACGTACCTGCTGTGAACATGCCGTCGGGGGAGCCTTGTGTGTCGTTGAGATTGGGCGCGGTGTGGGGCACTGGGGCTCACCTCCGGACGTGAGTTGCTTGTACTCGGTCATGAGGCGCCGCAGCGCGGTCGAGTTGCTGGCGGATGCACGCGCGCTCATCGACGTTGATGGGCAAGACGAGGCTACTCGGCGACGCCACCCCGACCCGCCTCGATTCTCACCCCACACCCGACACCGCCGGCGATAAGGTGTGTAGGCTACGTACAGCCCTCAGTGGCTGGATTTTCTGCTGCGGTCACAGCGCGACACGCCACACATGACCCGCACAGCCAATACAGCTTGGACCACTGATTTCGGAGAGATCCATTATGCACGACATGCTCATGTTCCGACGCACGGTTGCTAGGGGACATCGTGAATTACGGTTCATTCTCAGGCATCATCTAGAACAAGGCGTGGCACAACGTTCATGGCCATCAACTACCACCCCTCATCAGCCTCGCCCAGATTCAGATCAGAAGAATGCACCCACTTCTTGGAACAACAGCTTGGCCGCATAGGGAATCGTCAGCGTCGCCATCTTTTTCGAACTCTTGCAATATGAACACCACCCGTGGTACCCCATCAGGCCGCACTCTTGACACGCGTTCACCTCGAACTTGTCGGACGAGATCATCAGCCGCTCCAGCAGAAGCTGCGTTGCGCCGTAGCCGATCAGACAGTCGCGCTCCATCTCTCCAAGTCGCAGTCCGCCTTCTCGGGACCGACCCTCAGTCGGCTGCCGTGTCAACGTCGCACGCGGGCCCCTGTGGAACGTCATAGATATGGGTTTACACCCACCCTCAGGCCCGAACATCCGTACCTTGCTCGAGCGTGCATCTTGTCCATGACCATATGTTCTGCGGGAAATCAATCAGTGGCGTAGCGAGTACAAGGTGCTGTCTCACTAAGTTTCTGTAAAAAACGAGAGGGTCAGCGCTTTTCCGATCCTGTAGTGGAAAATTTAACCTGATAATAGATTGGCCCAAAGTAAACATAGGCTTCCATTGGTTCACCGGTGATGCCACTTGTCAGCATATCTTTCCCGGCGTAATTGAAGCCGTGCTCGATCAAAATTCGTGACATGTCCTCTACCTGATGGGAGTATTGTTGACCCTGAAAACGACGAAAATCCGAGGCGACCTACTTTGGACCCGCCAAATGCAGTGCCATACTGGAGCTTGCCAGACAAAACCCCTGCCTGGAATCCGGAATAAACGGTAGCCGGGTAAAAAAAGGCACGAATTCACCTTGCCAGCCAAGAGCTCGATCATTTTTCCGACGGTCATCCGAGAGGGAAAGCCATGAGGGTTCATGATCGTGTCTAGAACATTCTATCAGCCCTTATGCCCCAAACAGGTTATAGTATTACCTGGGCTGATTCCCTGATCGTTGAATGGCATGTCCTCCTGATTCACGATCAATCCACACACACCCTTCTGACCATGTCGGGATGAAAATTTATCGCCTAATTCCGGTCTCCGAGTTTGGCGGATCAGGACCTTGATCAAGGTCTGGTCATTCTCCGTATCGCTAATCATCACCTTGTCAATATATCCAGCGACCGGTGATTTGTATGTCATCGGGGTGTTTTTGTAAGGAACTGTGGCCGCTTGACCGGTGAACGTGTTGTCGTTTGCGTTCGTCGGCGTTTGCTTATTCACATAGATATCACCGGGGTCAACCCTCTCACCAACACCGGCGAGACCG
The DNA here is from genome assembly GCA_038091335.1 of Phylloporus arenicola. Lineage (NCBI taxonomy): Eukaryota > Fungi > Basidiomycota > Agaricomycetes > Boletales > Boletaceae > Phylloporus > Phylloporus arenicola. Next base: position 2,191 of record JBBPOH010000512.1, on the reverse strand, counting down.
TCCAGTTGGATGATGTCATACTTTTTTTGGACCGTGCCATTCTCGCCTAACGGTGCGTCTGCGAGCCGGTCGAACCTACGGTGAATTTCGTGATCAGAAAATACGTTCCTACAAGGGGATGACACACTAACGTGCCGTTGGGATATTTTCGAATGAGAGTTGCATTCTTGCGCAATACCTGACACCTTCCATACCCACGGTCCAGACCAGCCTACGGCACGTTCATGTCAGCCTCCGAGATATGGAAAATGGAACTTACTTTATTAAGAATCAGAGCGTCTTCAATGTCGTACCCAGAGTAACTCATGACAGCCACCGTTGCATTTTGACCTGCAGGCAGACGGTCATACCCAATTAATTCAATCGTCTTCGTCTTGACCATGGGCTGCTGAGGGTAAACAGATAGGTAGAGAAGCGTGTCGATCCGGTGAAATTGGTTATAGCTAATCGCACCAATCGCCTGCTTGCCCATCGCACATTGGTACGTATTTCGCGGCGATTGGTTGTGATGTGGATAAGGAATAAGTCCCGCAACAGCGCCCAGGATTGTGAATGGTTCAATCTCGAGATGCGTCGTGGCGACGACAATGTCTGATTCGTACAGCGCGATATACGAGTCGTTCTCTTCGTTCACATCAAGATACTCCACGAGCCCGCGGCGTAAGAAGTCGTCAAACGACATCTTTTCCGCTTTCAGTTGCTAATATCAAAAGTCACATCAGCGAGGCTAGACCCGGCGCAAAATTAGGGTACCGACGAGGATATGATCCGAAGTGACCTTGGGGGCCCCATTTTCGACAATGATCATCGGTCGACATATTCGGCCACCATCGCTTGCGATATGAACGGCGTGGTGATGGTGGTTTACGTAGACACTAACGAACTCACTAACGCGACCCGCTCTGCGCAGCCTCCGGAAGTTTGAAACGAATCTGGCGGGAAATCGCGTTAAGCCAACGATCGTGCCGTTTACGTTAACAACAAAAGTATGGGGGCCATAGATTTCGGTTCCCGTAGCTAAGCTGATGTCTTCACAATATCATTGATAAGTGGTTTGGCTGAGAAAATAATAGTTGAGCGCAAACCTTCCACCCCAAGCATAAACGCCAGACGTATGATGGGTTCCTCTTCCACATCCGTCGTGATGTGTGTCATAAGCGCGAGGTTCTTGACCAGACCACAGGCTTCACCTTCCGGAGTATCGCTAGGACAAAGCATGCCCCACTGGCTAGGCTGTAACGCACGTGGCCCGCTAACCTTGCGCGTCTTCTCGAATTGGGAGGAGATGCGAGTCATCATGCCGAGAGCAGATATGAAACTCAGACGACTGAGAACGTGAGTGACGCCGGCCCTTTCCATCTTGAACCGTTTCAAAGACCAGTTTCCCGTGGATATCGCGCGAGCAAATCCAGAGGTGATGTGGTCACCCTGAAACTGCATCGTGTTGAACGCGTCAAATTCGTTTGTCCGTGAGGGCTTCTTCAGGACCTTGTCAATGGCAGACTTGAGATTCGCATTGAAGGTCTTGAATAGATCTTCAAACAACAACGCCAACAGCTGACCGGCACTTGGATTGCGTTCGCATCAGTATCGGGATATGAATAGGTAGTTTGGGACACAACGTACAGTTCCAAACGCTTGTTGCCAACGTAGTCGCGGTCATCGACCGTTTTCTCATCATCCATGGCCATGAGAACGCGACGTGTCATGGTCGCGACGAAGATAGCCTTTGACCTAAAATCTAGTCCAACAACGGGTACGTGAGCCAGTACGATCGTCGCAAGCGCCTCCAGTGCCTCTTCCCAGGCTGGTCTTCGTGGACCCACAACCTTGCGATTGATCTTGACTCGGGATCCAATCCAATCCAAGGCCTGATGGCGGGTGAATATACCAAGCTTAGCAGCCTCTTCCAAATTGGCGGCGAAAGCATTCTTGTAGACATCGGTAGTGCCAGCGGTGAGGAGGAGGATTTCCTTGTCCGATTGAATACCAAGTGCCTTGAGAGCGATAACGATGGGAACGTCCTCGTGAATCGAATTGTGGCGGAGGTATATCTTGCCCTTTTTCGTGGCTACGTACGTTTTGGACTTGAGACCACCGTGAGTTGAACTAGAAGGAACATTGGTGCTGTGAAGGAGGAAATGACGCGTCGATGCTCACGAGGTACAGGAAGCCTGGACGACGCCCTTGA
>JBBPOH010000511.1:0-12857 GCA_038091335.1 Phylloporus arenicola | reverse complement strand
ATAGAACTCCGCTCTTCGAATGCGTTTCGGCCCCCGCGTGCCCAGATGTTCGTTGCTCTCGAAAACTTCAAGGTCGGGGTAGTCAGAGAGACAGTCTTCGTAAATGGATGGACAATCTGTTTCGAGCGGTGAATTCGGGATTTTTTGGTCCATGTCGCCACTCTCCTGTAGTCAATTTGAACACAGCTAATAATCCGAGAAAGAAAGGGCCACATACGCGTATAATTAGACAGGGACGTGCAGGTGTCGAACAAGAATCTTTTCTCCATCTCTCAATGAAGCTCCTGCGGGAAATTGTGACAGCCTTATCATTGAACCGAACCTTCTAGAGAAGCAGTTAGTTCCAAGGGTACCATTTGCACTGTGGCACTGAAAGCACCTTTAGCGATACAGAGGACGTGCTTGAGGCGCTGTCGTGGAGGGACGGGCTTTTTGGGGGTCGTCTGAGTGTAGTTGGAATACCACTACGACCAAGAGCCAACTTCCACAGCTGCAGCGAGGGACGAATGATGACATCCAATGCTAACTTGGCATCATTCATGTCCATGCGCTTCGCGTTTCGAGCGAATCGGAAACGGTATACAGGGGAACGTCTAGAAGGCGAATCATAGTTGGAGAACATAGACTTGGCGCACATCGCAAGCGGGAGCGAGTGCACGGGATCGAGTAAGGGGTGGGAGGGATCGGTTCAGAGGGATGCGGCAAGACGGCCCTACCTGTCGGTCGAGTATTTAACCTCACCGCTTTATGTCGGTGGTATGTCTGCCGGTGGGTTGTGGTCTCGAACTGGAACCCAATGCTTTCCATGAGGCCGCTTGCGGAAGATTAATGGACTCCACATGCATGTGTGGACGGAGGTTGCCGGTTTAAGGTGTATTGTCGATGTCTCACCTTCATTCCACATCAAAGCGTACAACTTCGATTCGCGGTGATTACACCTGAATTAGATAGAAGAGTCAGCTCACGCTTTTCACCTTGGGCAAACCTCGTGCTTTGCCAGTCCTAGCATCAATAGCCTACCCATGTATGTATCGTTGTAGTGGTCTATTGAACACAAAACCTGACTAACCCGACGTCAAGCGAAACATGTTTGACCTTAGGCTTTTCGTGGTGGCTTCGAACTTTGAGTGTTGAACTTAGTTTGTTAGTAAGAGTCGAAGCGAACATCGGCAGCTTCAGAACAACTACCATTCGCCCGCTGTGCTTTGGGTTTTCAATCCGGCCATGAATTGCCAAAGCGCTATAGTATCTACTGGATACACTATCACGAACCATATACAAGCCCCCACCAAGAAATTGAGGGCTGTGGACCCATGGGCGGCTAACAAGCGACAGCAGGCTGAGGGTCCTCTGCAAAAAACACATGGCCCAGACACGAAGTGGACAAAACGATACTGCGAGTCTGGGAAGGGGAGAAGAGAACAGGCCGGATGACCTTCCGGGCTTTACTTGACATTGAAGGAAACAACTTGACCACCCAAGCCCCGTCCCGAACTCGAAACTCGACCGGGGTTGCACTGAATCGAACCTGAACCGAGCCATATGGTGCGCTCCAAGAGCACAGCCAATCAATTAATCACGGCTGTGCCTCGTCCGAACTTGCCTAAGTACTTCGTTCCAAGTCTTCAACCATTCTACTAGAGTCTGCTATATAGTACCCTCCTACACCATTCACCGGCACCACGGAGCTCATGCGCCCACTGGCAGGCCAGAAAATCAGCAGCTAGAAGCATACCTCGATATTTTGGTGACACGGATCGCGTACATCGATTTCATAGTGGTTTTCAACGTTGCGGTCCTGGGGCATTTTGCGTTTACGCAGAACCCTACCCGGTAGCTCTGCTCTTCATGCCATTGCTTTTCACGTCCATATGCCCCCTCTCCGGGAGAATTGAGTATACGCTCAACTCCGTCTTCACTTATCGTCAGCAAGAAGGCAAAGACTGACAAGGCTACGTAGTCCCCACGGCCTTGTAGGCGAGCTACACCGCCCGCCACGTAGTCTTGCGAGGCTATGCCAGTGTACCATGATGTCTTTCCACACCGGAAGAGTATGACAGCGGAACCTCGGTCGCCGCTGGGCACAAACACGTATCACACCCTACGACGTCAATGTTGAGAGGGTGTACAAGCCGTGACTGGGAGCGAGTGTTTGGGTTGCGTAGTAGGGCGGTGAACGAAGTGAGTTGGGACAGAGATTGGGAGTGTCTCCCCGATCCCGCTCGAAAGAAGAGGGCGTTGAACGGGGGGATGCTGGGACACAGCTTGGGAGGATCCGCGGAGCCCAGGGGAGACGTGATTGGGCCAACAGATGATAATGGAACTGCAGACCTACTGGGTGAAGGATACTTTGCTGGGATCGGTCGGGATGGACATCTTGAGTCGCTCCAGGCAAGTTTTGTGATGTTAGGGAGGAGTGGAAGGATGAACTACGGGAAAAAGATGGAAGCGCTGTACGCTCGCATTAACAGTGAAGAGAAGAGGGGAACAAAACGAGACAGGATGGGACACACCTGCACTTGGGCTGGTCAACGGACCCGATGGTTCCCACATCCTGCAGAGCGTGCGAGGTCTGAGGGTGAGTCGATGACGGTCCTCCGCCGAGAGGTTCCGAGCCCCAAGAACCTGCGGGGAGTAATGGACTCCATGAGCGGACAGTAAAGAGGAAGACCACTTGTCACCCGTCACTACTAGCGCGCATTTGGCCTTTGCCGATGCTAATGCACCATCTGCATCACCCTCAGTCGAGAGCTCTTGGCCTTTTCTTTTCTCCCTCCGGGCCCATCAGATTCAGGACCTCTCAGGACCTTTCTCCCCTCTCCCTCCTGGGGACTGGGTCTCTGGTCCATTCAAGTGACAAGTCACTGCGAGGTTGCGTCGCAGCTCACCGGACGTAGTTTCGTGGTCCCTCCACATGTTTATGGAACTGGCGCAGGAAATGGTCAGCGACAGAGTGGCAAATCGGCCCATATAGGAAACATGTGCGACCTTGCTCCGATATCATATTTTCGATCCTCTGGCTGTAGTAGGCGGCGGCGACAGCTCGCATATCTCGCCATAAACCACATGCTTGATTCAATCCATTCAGATCTCGCACAACTCCTACATACACAAATTCCCAAACCCAATTCCCAAACCCTTTTGCTTTTCTTTTCTTTTTTTTCGGCTCAAACGAGACAACATTCAAGAACTTGATTTCAAGGGCCAGACAGCACATGGCGGCAGAAAGCCCTGCGTTCACACACGAGGAGTCGGCTCAAAACCGAACTGCGCGTCATTTCCCTTGTAAGAGACTCCCTTGAGGACAATCTATCAACCGAGTGGATCATGAGACGTCTTCCGTGAAATCAAAGCGCGTATTACCGGAGTGCGGTCGGTACCATTGGGCAGGTCCCAGACGTATTTTCCGTCCGTGGTCGCGAGCCTTGATGAAGCGCAGACGAATGTCAACCAAGGGAATGGTATTTGGATAAGAAACGCACTGGTACCAGCCTCCAGGGACAGAGAGTTGTTGCCACTTATATACGTTGGCGCCGCCAATGACTTTAGCACCCTGCCGGAACATTCCTAGTCAGCCTTGTGCTCTACATGCTTCCTCTTCCAACTGGACGCACCTCGGCTTCAGAGGAAGGATTCGCATAAGTTCCAGTGGCAGCGTTCTGGATGGTGAGTTCATTGCCACCAACGGCGACGATGGCCCACTGTTGAACCAGTGAGCGACCGTTGCGTTTTCAACACAAATGCAAACTGCTGATACGTACATTCTGGTTGTTAGAGTCTTGGTTTTTATGGTAGCCTCCGACAGTCCCCTTCGGAACAGCATCAAGGAGGTCAGCGGCTTGGCCTTGGAACTTGAAGCTGATGATTTTGGATAGCTGGGACATCGTGGATGAAGGATATAACACGTCGATCACTGGGGGAGTACTAGGGTGTTGATTCACATCTGCCCAGATGAGCCTTGTATTTATATGTTCCAAAGACGGCCCTTCATCCTATTCGGATCCTTGAATACTGCGGAGGAACGCAGGATGTTTGGCAACACCGCCTGACTCTTCTGGGAGTTGGCCGCACCCAGACGCGGGGTCCAAGAAACCCTTGATGTCACTACGATTCGAAAGTGCTGATTTAATCATAAATACTTGGCATCTCCTAGCGGAAATTACACGCTCACAGTTCTTTATGATGGATGATGGAGGTCCATTGTGCGGCTCTTTCTTTGCAGGTGTTGAACAATAGAGATTTGTACCATGCCAAAAACAGACTTCAAGTCAAGGTTCTCGCGACTGAGAACACCCCCTCGTATAATCGGGTAGACCGTCTTGTAATATCGAAGTACCAGGGTGCTAGAGGAAGGAAGGAACCTAGAGATCGCCATTTGGTTAATCCGGCAAACCGGACAGCGCTGGAAGAACGGGTGAAGAGCTGAAGTAGTAGCTCACCGCGCCTTCCTCAAGCAGTTACAGGCTACTGACAAAGACGGGGTCAAAATAGTACCCGACAGTCGGACAACAGGATGGCATAGTTTCATGTACAAATGGCATCAGAGGTCCATCCTTTCCTGGCCAAACTTGGAAATAATTGTCACAGGGATCCTAAGAATTTTGGGGTAATGCACGAGTTATCTCCGACCTCCATCGCACCCCAATTCATTTCGGACTCGTACATTGATGTTTGCCGTGTTAGTTATTTGGATCTGGACTCTGGAGGTAATGATTCGCACCTGTTTGCATATGGCTGATTCTTGTGACCGGCGCATCAGAATGTCTGGCAGTTCTAGAAAGCGTCAGGTACCGAAAGCCCAATGCGAAGGTAGTGATAGTTATTGTACCTCGAACGAGCAGTGCCAGAGCTTAGTATCTCCGTGTCCTATTATCCTGAATAGATGCGGTGAGTTGCATTGCGGCGATTGGAAAGCGCTGGATTAGTGGATCTTTTATTGGTGTGTTTATGGAGTGGACCATGCCATTGTTGGATAAACATGAATTGGAACGGTCGTGTTGCTGGTAACGTATCTGGGGCATAAAAGGATGTGGGCGCAGAACGGAAATTTTAAAGCCTTTCTAATACCTGGGTTGTACAACGGAGTTCCTTCTCGGAAGCGGTACTGGGTACATGCAGCGTCGAATCATGATGCAACTAAGATTCCGGGCGTTAGTCATTTCGATGAAATCTGGAACGTCTCTGCCTCGTGATGTGGAATCTACCGCGGTTCATGAATCTGTTTCCGTTAATGCGGCGCCGACGTCCCATGACTGCCCAAAAAATAACTTGGAACAGGCCCAAGGGGGAAAGATCACGTCCCCATTGATCGATCCGTTTCTTCGCCGCAGTTCCATCAGTTTCCGGATTGCCTGGAAGGAGGTATTTGAACGATATCCATCATGTCATCATCTAAACACCAGCATTCCAAATACCTCGAAATCAAAGGAAGACTGATCTAAGGCTCTCCTTTGAGCGGCGGGAAGTTCACCAATACACGCTACTACCCAGCTAGTGGGGTAGTATGCTGATTACTGAATTCCATCAATCATCACCAAACTGAACTCGGACGGTCACCTGGACGATTTCATAAATTCATACATAGGTTTTTCGAACGTGAGACGAGTCGAATTGTCAATGCCCTGCATCAAGTTCCAGGTCGAATAGAAACATTCATTGGTGGGGCACTTACACTCCTTGGTGATCAGTCGGATGACAATCGGGCACCCTTCACGCCTGCCTCGAAGAGGTCGAGATGGGTTTCCACTCGGTCCTATCTGGAATCAGTGCCTGTCTCTTGAATTTGGCAGGTTCTCTAAGTCCTCTTGCGGAGGCGGCGTTGAGAAAGTCGAGGACGACCCTGGGGTCAAAACGGTGGTGACGAGCGGGATACAATGTCGGTGTCGGCGGGGAAGCGCAAGGAGATAAGGTGGCACGGAGAGAAGATGTTTGAATGTCATTGGAAGGCGATGCTACAGCACTTGTTGCCAGGATGGTCAAGGCTGGTCCACACCACATCCACGTGGCTGTGGTTACAGGGGATATCAGTACACCCGTCGAGGAGAGCTGGGTCCCGCTTAGCGGTGGAGGGATGATAGAGGCTAACTGAAATGAGGAGTCGTGCCGTACGATGGTGACACAGAATAATACTCACAACAGGAGGCCAGGGAAAAATGTGAACTATCAACCCTTGATTGACTGACATGATGCCTCTGAGGGTCGAAAACACGCAGGTCGGCGTTGGATCGGCGCAGCGCCAACGTTGAAATAGACACCTGTTCACATCTCCGCGCGTGTCGTCATAGCTGTATGCTGTTCGGAATGCATGTCAACAACATGCGAGTGTAGGACAACTGCGCAATCCGCGATCCGTACTGTTCGCGGAGAAATCAGTGATTCCAAGAGAAACACGAATGTACGAGAAGCCGGCAGGGTTGACGCCATGGGTGACGAGAAAACCATTGTCAACGACCAGCTCGAGTTTGAAATTCGTATAGCTTGGCGACACAGAGAGCGGCGGTCTAAGGGTTCTCTCCTTTAGCGCACGTTGAAGGGAGTCAATAGGTAGTAGACGATCTTTCTGCCCGCAAATAGCCCATCGATCGGACAGCGAGAGCCCGAACAAGAGGGTTGGGTCAGTCCTTAACAGACATATCACGGCGAAGATGACCAGCTCGGGTTGCGTCTTTGCGTAGTTGAGATGTCACTGGATGCTTTTTGGGACTCACTGGGACAAAGACCATAGACGTCTGTGCAACGTGAGCGTCGTGCAGGATACCCAAGGCGGATGTTGCACCTTTGCCAACGGTCATAGATGCGACGACTCTCTTGATCGCATCCTCGCATTTATCGCCGTACTTGCTGTTGAGATCGATGCTGAGTTCATAGTTTTTGTCTTTGCGGTGCTTGTGTGATTATGGATCAAAGATTGGAGGATTGTCAACAAGGGTGGTACTGAACGTACGGGGATGCAATATCCAAATCGTGACTGCGCGTCGAAATTCCAACATTAATGTTGACATGGATTGCGCCAACTGCAAGTAACTTGTTATGTGCACATCGTATTCTATGAACAACACTTCTTGCCGTCTTACTGATTTCCCCCATTGCCACGGATACTTTTTGTTTGCAGCTATAGTACGGTTCGTTAACTTTACGCACCTTGCAAAATCGTGGACTCGTCAAGGTGGCGCAGACAGGTTCCGAGAAGGACCCTACAATTCCCTGCAAGTTCTAGCCCCGCACAGGCATCAAACGGGGATGCCTCGTTGAGTATAAGGTTAAACGCATTCACTGCGGAAACGAGTTTCTGGCGGGATCTGGTAGTGGTCTGATTAGTACTCAAAATAGAATCAAACTGAGACTCTCACGAAGACGGATCGCAGCTTCGATTGTACCCCGAAGAGATGCCCGTTTAAGAGTATAATCAGACATTCAAAGTGAACATGTCCGACCCCTCTATATTTCCGCGAGCCGCTAGCAAGAGGTTTGTTTTATGTCGTGTTCAAGGATAAATAACCCTGCTGGAAGTCTGATTTATCAATCAAATACATCTGATTTGACACTGATTCTACTACATTGTATGCTCAGCCTGCTTTTAAAATTGGCCCCTACGCATGCGTGCCAGTCCCATGTCATACGGCAGGGCGCTGAAGGGGGTAACCCAGGCGGCGAGAGCGCAGGCGAGTGAGGGCAGGGCGCGTCGTTGTCGTTCGTGTCGTCCAGGCGCGTGGCCGTGCCCATGTCGTCGTTGTGGTGGCGTCGTTGGTGGCGCTGGGCCACTGACGGCGTCACCTCATCGTTATTGTTGTGCCCTCCAGGCAGCAGCGGTGGTGTGGGTGCGGCCACGTCGTCGTGGCGTTGTTGATGGCGCTGGGCCATCGATGTCGCCGTTGTGTCCCGTTGTGGTTGTGTCTTCCAGGCGCACGGTTGCCCCCACGTCGTTGTGGTGGCGTTCATCGTCATCGTGGCGCCCTCCAGGCGGTGGCGGCGTGGCCATGTGCGCGTTGTTCTTGTGGTAGTGTCATCGATGGCGCTGGGCCATCGACGTTGTCGTTGTGTCTTCTCGCTGTTGTGGCTTCCCGGCGCACGGTCGCGCCCACGTCATGGTGGGTGACCATTTGTGCACACAGACATGGTGGTCTGCGTATATGCGCATTTTCACACATTCGCGGGACGGTGGGGTCAGGGTGGCAACGACTCGAGCGAGCAACAAGAGCATACATACGGGCGCGAAAGAGCTGGGATGTCAGGCTGGATGTGCTCATGGTCGGAACAAAACATCCTGCACATCCGTCCCAAACCCTGTCGAATATCAGCAATGCAGCGTCCGAGAACGCCAGGGAAGTGAGGACCGACCGTTTGGATTTTATCACATTTAGAACGTTCACTTGCCGCAGGTACCCCTCTGGTAGGATGACGATGCTTGGCTTGCTCGGTGAGAGGCAGAACACATGTGTTGAAGTGTACATACCAGCTCCACTCTGGATGGGATATCTGGGGTGACTTCGAGCTTCAGGCTCATGGTGGTTGGACTTCGCAAAAAAGATAGGTTCCTGTTTTTTGTGCGCCCGGAAATGATTGTTAGATCTGTACACGTAGCAAGATCTGGACTTACCTGCTCACGTGCCCCCTCCAACTCAGATTCGGTGTCGCTATCTAAGAAAGCGAGAAGCGGGCGTTTGTGTCCATTGATAGTGACTCGGAGTCGCTTGAGGGGGAGGGATTAGAAAAACAACATACAGAAACAAAAGGAAAGCGAGTGCCTTCAACAACGGTCCACTTTTTTCATGGTTGACGACGAGGGAATGGATATCTGGGGTGAGTTCTAACTTCAGGCTCATGGTGGTTGGACTTAGAGAAAAAAAACCGACGGAGTGCACCTGACTAGCGTGCTGGAGGAACGAGATGTCTGAAGAAAGAGGTCAGATTATAGTCGGACGAGACAGGATAATTCACATACAATCACAGCCGCCAGACGAAGGAGTTTCCGGATCCGGTTTATCTCCAGGTGTGGCGCGGCGGGAGAATTAGACTGAATCCGACGTTTGGCGGAAAGAGACGGAGAGGCTTCACTCGAGTAGGTCAGATTCTGGTCTTATTTTCGTTTTCTATCATCCAGACGTCCAATTCTAAACTAAAATACATCTGATTTAGATCACGCCAGAAACTCGCCGCAGTGATTAATTGTTCTCATAGGTGGAGTGGGAAAGAAGGACCTCCGTAACGCCCTTGTGAGTTATGATATCTTGTTGTCAGGAGCTATTTTGACCCCCGTTTCTGTCACTCGCCGCTTGAGGAAGGCCCCCACGCTTAGCAGCAGCATTCCGTTGGCCCGTTCTTCCAGCGCTGTTCGGTCCCAGATTAGCCAAAAGGCGATCTCTAGAACCTCCTCGCTCTCCTTCCTCTACTTTGAAATCACAAGACGGTCTTTCTGATTATGCGATGAGTTGCTTTTACTAAGTCTCGAGAACCTCAACTTGAGCTCTGTCTTCATGGTACAGTTCTGTGTTGTTCAAATCTGGAATGCAAGAGCCGAACATTAACGGTAACCCCATCATCGATTGATTATCTATCATTTATCATCATCACGCCAGGGGATTGCCGATGAACATACAAGATGTCAAATATGATTAGATTAGTACCATTCCATCATGCCGTGAGGTCAGGGTTTTCTTGGACCCCGTGTTTGGGTGCGGCCAACTCCAGAAGGCGGCGTCGAGCATGCTGCGTTCCTCCGAATAGGCTGAAGGGCGGTCTTTGAAAACGTAAAAGATGCAAGGCGTGGCATCTGGCCAGATGTGAATCAACACTGATCTAGTATTCACCCAGAGATTGACGTGTTATATCCTTCATCCACAAAATGCCTCCATCCAAAATCATCAACATTAGAACGCCAACCAACCGCCGACCTCATCGATGCTCGGCCGGCGGGGCCTGTCGAAGGCTACCATCCGATCACAGACTCTAGCAGCCAGAGTGTACATACTAGCGTTTTGTGTCTGTGCCGAGAACCCAAGGTCACTCACTGGTTGGGTAGTGGAAGATCGCCATCGTTGGTGGCAACCAAATCACCGTCCGGAACTGAAACCTATGCAAGTGTTACCTCCGAAACCGTGGTGCGTCCTGTTGGAAGCGTGTAGAACACAAGGCCAACTAGGCATGATCTGGCAGGGTGCTAAAGTCGTTATTAGCCCTGAGCCACACTACATCTGGCAACAGATCTCCGTCCCTGGCGGCGCTTTCTTACTTGAATCTCGTTTCTTCGCCTGACATTCGTTCGCTCTTCGTCAAGGATCGCGACCGCGAATGGAAATTACAACTAGCTCCTGAGGCCTGACCGGTGATCAAGATTTCGCTAATAGAAGGACGCGCAGCGGCCAATGTGCCGTGTCAGACCTTAGTGAACACAGGGCAGCAGGTGCAGTCCAGCCTTGGGATCGAGTTCTTGAGCGTTTTCTCCGGCGTGCGATCCAAAAAAAAACAAGGAAAAAAAGTTTGAATGTGTGTATGTAGGATATTGTAGTAGTGTTTGAGTTTTACGAGTTGGTTTTCACTCTATAGGGAAAACAACCAAAGAAATCACCGTGACTGAGAAAAGAAAAGTGGAACTGTACCATGAGATGTTCGAAGCAGAAAGATGATACGGTGCAACTGGGCAGCTAATCTGCATGACCCCAAGCTCAAGTTCCACTCCCGTGGGAAAGGAAGAACGCGATCACCCAAGAGTCCACCGAACCATGATATGATGCGGTAAAAGTCCCACTGACCACGGCCGATGACGAGCCCCATGACATTGCGCAAATCGCAGCGTGAACATGTTGCCGCGGACCTTGACTTGTCCGCACCACGACATCGTCCAGTTAGGTCTCCTCCCGCACGAAGGAAACCCGTCCAACTCAAAGGACTTACATACCTCGTCATCGCCTTCGTCCCAACTCCAACCATCCGACACCATCGACCCCATCACTTGACACCATCTCAGCCATCACTGTGAATTGCGCATCGACGCGTCCCGACTATGGATGAACAAGCACTGGATTAATGGTCAAACCAAGCGAGAACGCCGTGTTGCCACCGCTGCCTGCGACCTTTCTCCGCGTCCTCAAGTAGGCGTACTGGAGAGGGGTAGCATGCGTCATCAGAGGGATGGGACATCGGGAATGGATGTTCGTCACCACTCCCTAGTGTTTGTTGAAATTCTTGTTCCCATTCGATGCAAAATATCAGTAATTTCACTGTAATCGTCGTCGGCCCACTCGTTGGCCTACCCCTGGGTTGTGTGATCCAACAGTCCGTCCACTAAGCGGCGACTAGGCGGTCTAACCGCTTTAGGAAGACAAGCACTGTTCCCCAACTAGCCATTTAAAGGCGATCGACCCCAGATCACTCCATTACTTTCCTTCCTCTAGCACCTTGGTGCTTCGAAATCACAAAAGGACTGCGTTTAGTCGCGAGATCGACTTCAATGGGGTGACAGCTCTGTGTTGTTCAAATCAGGAATGCAAGAGCCGAACAATGCCACCACCTCCGTTATCCATCATGCTGGGAAGAGTATAGAAGATGCCATCAGCACCATTCCATTACGTCGTCATGTGGACCCTGTGTGACATGTGTCTGAGAGGGGGCCAACCCCAGAAGCGGCAGGCAGTGTCGGTGCAAGGATCCGAATAGGTCAAAGGGCGGTCTTTGAACACATATAAATGCAAAGCTCATCTGGGCAGGAATCAACACATCTAGTACTCCCACAGAGATCGACGTGTTACACCCCTCATCCACAATGACTCTATCTAAAATCATCAACTATAAGTACCAAAAACAAGCCGCTGACCTCCTTGATGCTGACCCAACGGGGCTTGTCGGAGGCCACCATCTGAACGACTCTAAAAGCCAGAATGTGCGTACCAGCAGTTTGTATTTGTGCCGAGAACTCAAGGTCACTCACTGGTTGGGTAGTGGGAGATCGCCGTTGTTGCCAAGGACCAGATCACCATCCGGGACGGTGCCACTGAAACCTATGCAAGTGTTGCCTCTGAAATCCTGGTGCGTCCAGTTGGAAGCGTCTAGAGCACAAGGCGAACTAGGAATGATCTGGCAGGAAGCTCCAATTGTTGGTAGCCCTACGCCATACAGGTGGAAACAGACCTCCGTCAATGGCGGCTGGTTCCAGTACGTGTCTCATTTGAATCCCATTTCCTTGCTTGACATTCGTTCGCGCCCTTCATCAAGGTTCGCGACCCTCGATGGAAAATTCATCTGGTACCTGACTGGTCCTCAAGACCGCGCTCCGGTAATACACGTTTTGAGTGCACGGAAGACCTCTTACGATCCATTTGGTTGATAGATTCAGCTCGAGCGAAGCATTTACCAGGGAACGGACGCGCAGTGGGCCTATGAGAACGCTCTGTCGAATCTTAGTGAACACAGGGCAGCAGGTGCAGTCTAGCCCTTGAAGTCCTTGAACGTTATCTTCAGTATGGTAAAATGTTTGAATGTATGTAAGATATTGTGGTGCTTACTGTGCGAGTCAAGTTCGAGTTTTGCAATATCTGAACGGGCGAAATAATGTATGTGCCTCAAGGCCTCGATATCAATACTCTGAGGGCATGAGGTAGTAGCAAGGCAGTGGAGGCAGAGGTCTTGGTTCGACGTTCGAGCTTCCAGTCACAATATCCCATCCCCGTCAGCCCTTCAATCTGTCACTTCCATGAGCATACGGGCATCGCAACGACGAAAACTGCGAACTCAACATCGATCTCAACAGTCAGTACCGCGAATCGGTATGGAGCACTTATTTCTGCTCTGCGACCCTTGGGTGGACGGTATATTGCATGAATCGTATCTCCTCTAACCCATGGATAGCATCCCGTTTCATCGCT